>CAKOGP040001769.1:0-19411 GCA_933822405.4 Cylindrotheca closterium | reverse complement strand
TACTACTACTACTACTACTACTACTACTACTACTACTACTACTACTACTACTACTACTACTACTACTACTACTACTACTACTACTACTACTACTACTTCAAGACAAGCGGGGAGAGCCAATCTCCAAGTCCCTGCGTCTGCATCCGCAGCGTCTAGCATTACAGGAATGCAATCAACTGGTCAACAACATCAAAGCAATATGCAACGAGCTGTTGTTGATAGGAGTGGTATTGGCACTTCTGGTACTACTAATGTACCCGGCTCTTATGTGGTACAAGGCAGTTCTGTTGCTGGTGAACGATCTAACAGTAGAATTACAGGATGGAACCTTGCACAAAGTATGTGTACGGCCAATTCTGAAGAAGAAAGCAGTCTCCACTGAAGACAGGGAAGAGTTGCTAATGAAGAAATGGCAAGCACACCTAGAAGCTGCCAGTACTTTCAAGGACAGTGACAGCATGGTCAGCGATGGAAGCTTGAACATGCAGATCTACAAGTCGACCTCGAAGATGGATTCATTGAAACACTGTTCTCAATAGACCAAAGATAGCAAGAAACCTTTCAAGTCCAATGGAAGTAAACACTGGGATATCGATCTTGGTGTGCATCTTGATTCTGGATCTACGTTCAGCCTACAAATGAACGAAGATTACGCCAAACCGGGCACTGTGTCTGCCCTGGATTACATGTTCAACTACGGTACAAACACTGGCCAACGTGATCTGCATCAACAGGTCAAATCAAGTATCATCGAAGGACACACTTGCTTGCTTGATACTGAAGCGCAATGTAGCCTCAATAGTTTATCCAAGCTTGTGAAGCTTGGATTCCGTGTTGTTATGGGCACTGATATTGAAAATGAAGGGGGAACAACAAATGCGACATGTGCATCAAAACGGAT
Organism: Cylindrotheca closterium; assembly: GCA_933822405.4. NCBI lineage: Eukaryota > Bacillariophyta > Bacillariophyceae > Bacillariales > Bacillariaceae > Cylindrotheca > Cylindrotheca closterium. The sequence continues at coordinate 18,510 of CAKOGP040001769.1, read as the reverse complement.
TGTATACTTTTGTACCCAATGGTAGGGCAGAAAGTGATGAGGGATCCAAATACTCTGAGTGTGAATACAGAGAATGCAGAAATTGTGACTGCGATGCGTTTGGTGTCGCACACACTGAATGCCATAAATGTGGTGTTATTTTCTGTGGTAGAATTTTAAAAATTAGCTATTCCAATTCCGATTATTGTGGCATACAGACGGTACCGGCAAATATCGAGGGCTTCACTGATAAACAAGTTGAACGGGCTAATCGCGCACAATCAGTGTACCATGTGGCTGGTGCACCAGGCGTGCAAGCGTTTCGTATTGCAGTAAGATCTGGTTTGTTCAAGAACTGCAATGTGAATGAAGAAGATGCAATCATTGCTGAGAAGATATATGGACCTGGTTCTTTGGTCCTAAAAGGGAAGACAAAGCGTCCCACACCTGAAGGAGTGCGGGATGACTGGATAGAAATACCAAATGAGTTGTTAATGCACAATCTGAGTGTTGTGTTGCACATTGATCTTGTTTTTGTGACAATTCATTTGGACTCACGACCATTGATGGGAGTGTGAGATACCGGTGCTACATACCTTTGGCATCAAGACCCAAGACGGCATTGTATGACGCAATTGACAAATGCTTTCGATTATATAATGCACATGACTTCATGGTGGAAAAGATTTATTGCGATGGAGAATTCCGTCCGGTATTTGAGCCCCATGAAAGATGAACTTGAAGTTCACATGAACTACGCCAGCAGAGGCAAGCATGATCCACAAGCGGAACAAAATAATCAACATTTAAAAGCACTGTTTCGGGTTCACTTTCACCAAATGCCATTCAAGGCGATTCCAAAGAAGTTAACTGTGGCACTTATGACACAAGTTGCTAAAATATCCAACTACTATCAAGCAAAAGGTGGGTTGTCTGCATACTACAGCCCGCATATGATTATGCATCAACGAATGGTTGATGCCACTAAAGAATTTGTTGTTGAGATTGGTGCATATGTCCATGGATATGGCCATGACACCACAAATAATATGGCTGCTCGAACGATCGAAGGTGTTTACATGGGACCCACCAACGATATTCAAGAGGGGCACTGTATATATGATCTAAACAAAAAGTGCGAGGCACAATGTACAAAGATCAAGGTTCTTCCAATGACTGATCAAGTCATCAAGATCATTGAAGAAGACGCAAGATTGGAAGGAGTGACGGAATTACGCACCTATTCCAAGCACAATGGCGAGCTAATCCTCAATGGAGATTTGCTCAAAGGAGTGGACCCAGATGAACTGTGGGATGAAAACTATGTACCAGTAAACAAAATTGAGAGACTGAGTGATGTGACCCTCCGAAATGAAAATATTCCAGATGACGAACTTGATGAATTACTAATGGATGCTGAAGCAGACAAAATGGAAGCGAGGCTTGACAGGGACAGGAACCCAAGATACGATAGCAAGGCAAGTCAATATGAAGATGAGCTAGAGGATGAAATGTTCAATCGAATGTTCAAGCAGATTAAGGCTAGACAAGATGCTGAAGATCAATTGGACAAAGACTACCAAGAACATGAATGGATAACTGGCAATGAGGACATAGACTATGAAGACAATTATGAGTCTGAATTAGACGATGACGAAGCCAAGCAGATGCTAGACAAACTGGCAGCTGAGTTAGTGGAACCTGGGAAACCTGACAAAGAAGAAGTTCTGTTCACATTTGATGAAGAAGATGAAGATGATGACAATACACAAGAAGGTGTGGTAGTTGAATCAGAAGAGGAAGATAGTGTTGCTCACACAGGAGTGAGATTTGCGGATGGTAATGAGTCCAAAGGAATTGTGCGAAGTTACATTGACGACGGTGTAGAGATTGGAACAAAAAGGGTACTTTGTCCAAGACACAATCGATCCTACTTCTTACAAGGGGTAAAAATGAGACCCTCTGAGAGATACCAAACAGAGAAATCAAGATTTGGACAGGCATACCTGCAAAGAAAGAATCCGCCTGTGCCAAACGTTTTGAGAAACAGGCATGCGATGAGAAGAAAAGCACAAATGAAAAGACTCCGAGTCTTGTTGTATCAAGCAATCAAGAGAAGGATTGACACGCAAAGAAAAGGAGCACAGTTACAAGGGAACCATAAGTACAAGCGTTCCATCCAAGAACACATGCACAATTTGGCATTCCAGCAAGTCGGAAACACAAACAAAGGCAAATATGACGCGGACAAAGCTTTGGTAGTCGCGCGTGTTATTCAACAGATACGTGATGGTGTCAACGGTGGTATCAATGGGCAAGACGGAGTCTTGTTCATTCAGCAATACTATCTGAATAAACGACTGAAGATATTCAAGGAGCGAGGTAAAGACGCGGCCATGAAAGAACTTGACCAACTGATCAAGCGCAGTTCCTGGACACCAATCAGTATTGAGAAACTAAAACCAAGAAGGCCGTAGATGTGATGATGCTACTGGCCAAAAAGAATGATGGCGTAACGATCAAAGGACGTTGCGTATTCAAAGGTAATGGGACCCAGGATTGGTTGTCTTGTGAGGACACTGCAAGTCCCACAGCTTCGCATGAAGCTATTATCTGCACGGGTGTAATTGATGCCCATGAAAGTAGAAACATCATGTCAATGGATATACCTAACACGTTTATCCAAACATTGATTCCCAAGCAGGATGAAGGAGAAGATCAAGTAATACAAGTAATAATGAAAATTGCTGGACTGCTGGTTGATTAGATGATTGACCTAGATCTGACGTATTGGGATTTTGTAGTAATCGAAAATGGACGTCAAGTGATCTATGTTGTGATCCTCCGTGCTATTTATGGGATGTTACAGGCTTCGTTGCTATGGTACCGAAATCTGAGGGCATCACGATCCGTGCATTGCAAATATGATGGTCAACAAAAAGCAATTGACTATCAGGTTTCATGTTGATGATGTGCTAGCAAGCCACATGGAACAAAGAGTTCTTGAGGATTTCTTTACATGGATAAATGCGAGATACGGAGGACTAAAGGAAGTGACTTGCACACGGGAACGAGTTCACACCTACCTGGGAATGACATTGGATTATTCAAAGAAAGGCAAGTTGAAGATTCAGATGGACGATTATGTTGAAAGAATGCTCAACGAAGGTTTGTTGCAAAACATTTGTTTTTGACCAAATGTACGCGTCTGGATATGCATCCGACAGTGGCAATTTTGGCGTCACAAGTTCAAAACCCAAATCAGAGTGATTGGCATAAACTTGTAAGGCTTATGAGACACATGCACTCTACCAAGAAATGGCATCTCACGCTGAGTGCTGACAACCTTTGAGTGATGAAGTGGTTTGTCAATGCGTCTTTTGCGGTTCACCCTGATTTCAAGAGTCAAACAGGAGGAGTGATGACCATGGGTGGTGGAGCTATGCAAACTATGTCCAAGAAACAAAGGCTAAACAGCCGCAGCAGTACACATGTGGAACTAATCGGGATAGATGATGCAATCACACAAGTGTTGTGGACATGCATGTTCATGGAAGAACAAGGTTATCCGATTGAGAAGAATATCTTGTATCAAGACAATATGAGCTCTATTCTCCTCAAAAAGAACGGGAGATCAAGTGCTGGCAAGAGAAGCCGTGTGTTGAACATTTGTTATTTCTTTGTCACTGATCAGGTTGAGAAAGGAAATTTTACGATCAAACGCATGCCAACTGATGACATGTGGGGGGATTATATGACAAAACCTTTGCAAGGAAAAAAGTTCTGCAAGTTTTGGGCATTGATCCAAGGGGATCAGGAAGATTAGATATAACCGTTGTTGGTTATATATACACGTTACATATTGAATGAAGAAAGGGTTTGTTATTGCAACTGAAGTCGTCAAAATGACAGGAGTGTGTTGGTGAAATAGGATCCTAATGGATAAAAGAACAGTCGAACATGTTGGACAGTAAAGACGGACATTTGTGGTATCAAACGCGGACGGGATCTGTGACTAGTTTGTGAAGAACATATGCGGATGTGCTTTATACACCGCGACAGCTGGTGAGAGCTGACGCAGGTGGCTTCCGGAAGAGATTTTTTGTACCTGCTGTGGAGATCATTGTTGATTGACTTCTGGCAAGAATAGCAGTAGAATAAGATCTAATAGGAAGTGGTGAGACTGTTCATCCGCAGGTAGAAGCCCAGCATCACTGGCACCTGTTCCTATTGTAGGCAATCCATAGCCAACGTAGATTTGAGCTCAGTATACTCCAGAGGTAGCTAGAGCGTTGAGGCTCTCATTACAGGTACAGAGTTGATTATCTGACATATCAGACTTGGCAGGAGTAGCGTTCCAAGCCTTCACACAAGAAAGCAAGGACATTATGGCTGTACACCTAGAGACAGGAGCAGCAGCAACTTGTCTTGAATGCCCGGCCTACGCGAATGAGCAGAGAAAGAAGAGAAGCGCATCAAGCAACTTGTGGGAATTGCAAAAAGCGCAGGACAAGTCAGGCCAAACAGAAGCTAAGTCCAGGACTATGTGCACCACCAAGTCCAGGAGGAAGAGCTTTTGCAGGATTTTACCAACAAGAATTGTAAGGATTCCAAGACAATTGCTCCTTCCAAACTCCAACGATCGAGACCGCTGGAACCTTCCACACCGCATTGATGCCCACACCAAAGCAAAACGTTCGAGTCACTGACGGACAAGGAAGACAATTGTTGGTTCCAACACCCGACAGCAAACTATACTGCCCACAAGTTGCCCTAACAATGCTAGCATGCATGAGTGCTGCCAAAGAAGCACTCAACATCAAAGAAGAAAGTGACAACAAAACTGTTGGAGGCCAATTTCTGGCTGTATGGCTCTCCTACTGGGATGCCTCTAGTCTAAAAAAATAAAAGGACTTTTATTTGAATGTTAATTCCAGTATCTAATTGTTGTTACCTGGATTGAATGGGCATTGCAGCTCATGCAATCCAGTGGCTACTTCTATTTACCTATTTACTAGTTTTTCATGCGCGGGACCAAGCAACTCTGGTCTGGCAATCCCACCAGCAAAACCGCGAACGCGGTCTGCCCATGTCACCGTTGGTCTGGCCATTTTGGTCATATTCTCGCCGTCCGTACGTTGTCCGCCAGCTCCAAAAATACTACTTCCAACTCGCTCCTGAGATGTCGGGCAAGTAAAGGAGGGATCTTCCACGGGCGGTACTGGAGTCATGCCCATTACCATGTCGCAGAAGCGCTTGTACAAGCTGCCTTGTTGTGGCTTGGAGTAAAAGTCTGCCACTATGTCCGCCGTGGGACAATAGAGCAGGTGGATGTCGCCTCTCTTAATGCGATCCTTAATAAAGAAGAATCTGAGATGGATGTGTCGTGACCTTTTACTTGCAGACTGTCTACCATTCTTTTCCAAACGTATCGCACTTACATTATCTTGATAACAGTATCTCCTGCGCGTATGTATGCCCTGGTGTTTCAGGAAGTTCATAGTCCAGATAGTTTGTCCAAGACAGTCACTGGCGCCGACGGTTTCCGACTCCGTCATACTCGTTGTATTAAGCTTCTGCCATGTAACAGCACACACGACTAACAATAGGACATTTAATACCGCGTTAAGGTCGTGGTAACAATCCTTTTACTAAGGTAATGTACGCATCTTCTGTGGGATACGCCATTCTGATCAGAGCTTCTTCCAGAGAGAAAGAAAGTAGAGAAGGTCGCGACATCAACTCCAGAGCCGCATGACAACAGCAACACGCTCCTAACTCTGAAGATCAGAGTAGGAGAGACGTCCAAATGCGTGATGTTCAGCTGGAACATCACATGAGCTGCACCCTTGCGCACACCCATGTTGCTAAAGGACAGGCACATCAAATGGTGGACTGGTGCGTGTTTGTGTGCAGTCAGTGATCTTGGATGGGGCATGGAGGCTGAGGTGCCACTGAAGATCACTTGTGATCAAAGGGGAGGGACGATTTGTGGCATGGCCCTCCTGAGTTTCCACATGAAACTTCCAGTTGTGACGCCAAATGTCCAGGCCCCAGCACACTTGAAAAACAAAAGGATGATTGTAGCTTGATGGAGGGTGTTAGAATAAAGCAAAATGTGCTCTATCGTGAGTGCCTTTAGCGCTCAGAACAAACTCTCTGCAATCTAAATTTGCAATCGACTGTACAACACTTTCACGACAATAGTTCTCCTGTGTCTAGGTATACTTTGAGTGTAATTGTTCCTATTTGATTAATATTTGGCTTGAATTGATGATTCAATCACAAAAGTAATTTCAACGATTTTCCCTTGGAAAATCCCTTGTTTACAGAACTTGATTTGACTTCTACGACAATTCTGTGTTGAATGCAGTACTTTGGGACATCTTGTATTATTCCCTACTGCATTGTACACAACACCGATATCTCACTTGTATAGGGTCATTCCCTTTTTGTGTGGATGTAGATTGTCCAACAGACTTGCGTCCGGCATACTTGCGGAATCCCGACATCACGATCAAAGTCCAATCGTACGTGTCAAAAACTTCGTACTTGAATAGTTTCTTTTTGGAACATAAAAACTCATATTTTGTCATATCCCAACACACTCCTGCCATTGTGACAATCACCATTGGCAGCAATGGGACATGTTCTCATTCAGAAAAGTTCTGCAAATTTTGGGCATTGATCCAAGGGGATCAGGAAGATTAGATATAACCGTTGTTGGTTATATATACACGTTACATATTGAATGAAGAAAGGGTTTGTTATTGCAACTGAAGTCGTCAAAATGACAGGAGTGTGTTGGTGAAATAGGATCCTAATGGATAAAAGAACAGTCGAACATGTTGGACAGTAAAGACGGACATTTGTGGTATCAAACGCGGACGGGATCTGTGACTAGTTTGTGAAGAACATATGCGGATGTGCTTTATACACCGCGACAGCTGGTGAGAGCTGACGCAGGTGGCTTCCGGAAGAGATTTTTTGTACCTGCTGTGGAGATCATTGTTGATTGACTTCTGGCAAGAATAGCAGTAGAATAAGATCTAATAGGAAGTGGTGAGACTGTTCATCCGCAGGTAGAAGCCCAGCATCACTGGCACCTGTTCCTATTGTAGGCAATCCATAGCCAACGTAGATTTGAGCTCAGTATACTCCAGAGGTAGCTAGAGCGTTGAGGCTCTCATTACAGGTACAGAGTTGATTATCTGACATATCAGACTTGGCAGGAGTAGCGTTCCAAGCCTTCACACAAGAAAGCAAGGACATTATGGCTGTACACCTAGAGACAGGAGCAGCAGCAACTTGTCTTGAATGCCCGGCCTACGCGAATGAGCAGAGAAAGAAGAGAAGCGCATCAAGCAACTTGTGGGAATTGCAAAAAGCGCAGGACAAGTCAGGCCAAACAGAAGCTAAGTCCAGGACTATGTGCACCACCAAGTCCAGGAGGAAGAGCTTTTGCAGGATTTTACCAACAAGAATTGTAAGGATTCCAAGACAATTGCTCCTTCCAAACTCCAACGATCGAGACCGCTGGAACCTTCCACACCGCATTGATGCCCACACCAAAGCAAAACGTTCGAGTCACTGACGGACAAGGAAGACAATTGTTGGTTCCAACACCCGACAGCAAACTATACTGCCCACAAGTTGCCCTAACAATGCTAGCATGCATGAGTGCTGCCAAAGAAGCACTCAACATCAAAGAAGAAAGTGACAACAAAACTGTTGGAGGCCAATTTCTGGCTGTATGGCTCTCCTACTGGGATGCCTCTAGTCTAAAAAAATAAAAGGACTTTTATTTGAATGTTAATTCCAGTATCTAATTGTTGTTACCTGGATTGAATGGGCATTGCAGCTCATGCAATCCAGTGGCTACTTCTATTTACCTATTTACTAGTTTTTCATGCGCGGGACCAAGCAACTCTGGTCTGGCAATCCCACCAGCAAAACCGCGAACGCGGTCTGCCCATGTCACCGTTGGTCTGGCCATTTTGGTCATATTCTCGCCGTCCGTACGTTGTCCGCCAGCTCCAAAAATACTACTTCCAACTCGCTCCTGAGATGTCGGGCAAGTAAAGGAGGGATCTTCCACGGGCGGTACTGGAGTCATGCCCATTACCATGTCGCAGAAGCGCTTGTACAAGCTGCCTTGTTGTGGCTTGGAGTAAAAGTCTGCCACTATGTCCGCCGTGGGACAATAGAGCAGGTGGATGTCGCCTCTCTTAATGCGATCCTTAATAAAGAAGAATCTGAGATGGATGTGTCGTGACCTTTTACTTGCAGACTGTCTACCATTCTTTTCCAAACGTATCGCACTTACATTATCTTGATAACAGTATCTCCTGCGCGTATGTATGCCCTGGTGTTTCAGGAAGTTCATAGTCCAGATAGTTTGTCCAAGACAGTCACTGGCGCCGACGGTTTCCGACTCCGTCATACTCGTTGTATTAAGCTTCTGCCATGTAACAGCACACACGACTAACAATAGGACATTTAATACCGCGTTAAGGTCGTGGTAACAATCCTTTTACTAAGGTAATGTACGCATCTTCTGTGGGATACGCCATTCTGATCAGAGCTTCTTCCAGAGAGAAAGAAAGTAGAGAAGGTCGCGACATCGACTCCAGAGCCGCAGGACAACAGGTGCAGAACGACTTGGTCTTATATTTGTCACACAACAGGTCCACGGCTGCTTAGTCAACAGGTCAACACCCCCTTTCCAATTTGATGGATCTCACAACCTCTTGCCTGGCCAGCAAACTGTAACCTATCATGAAGCATCATTGCTTTACAGCTCTCCTTCATAGGGGTAGAATGCCGTGTAACAGCACACACGACTAACAATACAACATTAAATACCGCGTTAAGGTTGTGGTAACAATCCTTTGACTAAGGTAATGACGCATCTTTTGTGAGATAGGTCAGCTTCTGTTTCATGGAACGTGCATATAATATAAAGCGCCTTTGCCCATGGAAATCATGTTTTCCGTGTGGGACTTGAAATCTTTGTGTACCGCAAAGGCCACGTCGACCCATGTCTTCATTATCGTTAAATTATTGATCTTGATTGTTAGAGGCATGTCTATTGTACTGTTCAAATACGAGAGAACCCTTCGGAGTTTCCCCCAATCTTCTATAGAGGCCTTTTGTACCCGTCCTGTCAGAAACGCAATTGGGACCATGATATCTGGTCTGCATTGCTTCATGACCCACAGTAGTTTCTGCACGAGGGAATGCAAAAGCTTCTGCTTGGGCTCAGGAAGCCTTTCTGCATCGGGGTCCATGTGAAATACCTTCTTGCTTGCTGGGTTTGCCGCAGAGCGCCCTAAGTCTTTGCCAAAATCTTCGATGCGTTCAGTTGGACTTCGGTTCTGGCGGACATCAGACAAGTGACAGGCTTGTCCTCATCCAAACTGATAGACAACTTTGTGGCCCATCAAGCCATCATTGCCAACCAGCCATGCCAACATGTGACCAATCAAGTCGTCATGCGGAGGCACTGACCATAGCAATCTCCGATCCATCTAATACAAAATAATCATCTCTACAGGAAATAACTATTCTAAAAGACTTGTTATCTACATGGAATGTGCAAAGCAAAAGCCTTGCACAAAAACTCAAATTTCCCAAACCTTTACTAAATGTTTGCAATCCAGAAAGGCCCGTACAAAACCCACGTACAGAATTCCCGCAGGATTCAGTATGGGATTTTCGAGGCACTCAGACGTTTGATGGTCCAAGCGCACAATTCCATGTTTTCGGATTCCCTGCAAAACCGACTCATAGGAATCAATCCCCCAAATAAACGGACCAAACAGACATTTGTCCGTCTGTCCGATCGGACATGTCAAACTGCATCTATCAAGGAGTTTCCAATGAATGGTCTCCAAGAGAGCAATTTCAACACGCTCCTAACTCTGAAGATCAGAGTAGGAGAGACGTCCAAATGCGTGATGTTCAGCTGGAACATCACATGAGCTGCACCCTTGCGCACACCCATGTTGCTAAAGGACAGGCACATCAAATGGTGGACTGGTGCGTGTTTGTGTGCAGTCAGTGATCTTGGATGGGGCATGGAGGCTGAGGTGCCACTGAAGATCACTTGTGATCAAAGGGGAGGGACGATTTGTGGCATGGCCCTCCTGAGTTTCCACATGAAACTTCCAGTTGTGACGCCAAATGTCCAGGCCCCAGCACACTTGAAAAACAAAAGGATGATTGTAGCTTGATGGAGGGTGTTAGAATAAAGCAAAATGTGCTCTATCGTGAGTGCCTTTAGCGCTCAGAACAAACTCTCTGCAATCTAAATTTGCAATCGACTGTACAACACTTTCACGACAATAGTTCTCCTGTGTCTAGGTATACTTTGAGTGTAATTGTTCCTATTTGATTAATATTTGGCTTGAATTGATGATTCAATCACAAAAGTAATTTCAACGATTTTCCCTTGGAAAATCCCTTGTTTACAGAACTTGATTTGACTTCTACGACAATTCTGTGTTGAATGCAGTACTTTGGGACATCTTGTATTATTCCCTACTGCATTGTACACAACACCGATATCTCACTTGTATAGGGTCATTCCCTTTTTGTGTGGATGTAGATTGTCCAACAGACTTGCGTCCGGCATACTTGCGGAATCCCGACATCACGATCAAAGTCCAATCGTACGTGTCAAAAACTTCGTACTTGAATAGTTTCTTTTTGGAACATAAAAACTCATATTTTGTCATATCCCAACACACTCCTGCCATTGTGACAATCACCATTGGCAGCAATGGGACATGTTCTCATTCAGAAAAGTTCTGCAAATTTCGGGCATTGATCCAAGGGGATCAGGAAGATTAGATATAACCGTTGTTGGTTATATATACACGTTACATATTGAATGAAGAAAGGGTTTGTTATTGCAACTGAAGTCGTCAAAATGACAGGAGTGTGTTGGTGAAATAGGATCCTAATGGATAAAAGAACAGTCGAACATGTTGGACAGTAAAGACGGACATTTGTGGTATCAAACGCGGACGGGATCTGTGACTAGTTTGTGAAGAACATATGCGGATGTGCTTTATACACCGCGACAGCTGGTGAGAGCTGACGCAGGTGGCTTCCGGAAGAGATTTTTTGTACCTGCTGTGGAGATCATTGTTGATTGACTTCTGGCAAGAATAGCAGTAGAATAAGATCTAATAGGAAGTGGTGAGACTGTTCATCCGCAGGTAGAAGCCCAGCATCACTGGCACCTGTTCCTATTGTAGGCAATCCATAGCCAACGTAGATTTGAGCTCAGTATACTCCAGAGGTAGCTAGAGCGTTGAGGCTCTCATTACAGGTACAGAGTTGATTATCTGACATATCAGACTTGGCAGGAGTAGCGTTCCAAGCCTTCACACAAGAAAGCAAGGACATTATGGCTGTACACCTAGAGACAGGAGCAGCAGCAACTTGTCTTGAATGCCCGGCCTACGCGAATGAGCAGAGAAAGAAGAGAAGCGCATCAAGCAACTTGTGGGAATTGCAAAAAGCGCAGGACAAGTCAGGCCAAACAGAAGCTAAGTCCAGGACTATGTGCACCACCAAGTCCAGGAGGAAGAGCTTTTGCAGGATTTTACCAACAAGAATTGTAAGGATTCCAAGACAATTGCTCCTTCCAAACTCCAACGATCGAGACCGCTGGAACCTTCCACACCGCATTGATGCCCACACCAAAGCAAAACGTTCGAGTCACTGACGGACAAGGAAGACAATTGTTGGTTCCAACACCCGACAGCAAACTATACTGCCCACAAGTTGCCCTAACAATGCTAGCATGCATGAGTGCTGCCAAAGAAGCACTCAACATCAAAGAAGAAAGTGACAACAAAACTGTTGGAGGCCAATTTCTGGCTGTATGGCTCTCCTACTGGGATGCCTCTAGTCTAAAAAAATAAAAGGACTTTTATTTGAATGTTAATTCCAGTATCTAATTGTTGTTACCTGGATTGAATGGGCATTGCAGCTCATGCAATCCAGTGGCTACTTCTATTTACCTATTTACTAGTTTTTCATGCGCGGGACCAAGCAACTCTGGTCTGGCAATCCCACCAGCAAAACCGCGAACGCGGTCTGCCCATGTCACCGTTGGTCTGGCCATTTTGGTCATATTCTCGCCGTCCGTACGTTGTCCGCCAGCTCCAAAAATACTACTTCCAACTCGCTCCTGAGATGTCGGGCAAGTAAAGGAGGGATCTTCCACGGGCGGTACTGGAGTCATGCCCATTACCATGTCGCAGAAGCGCTTGTACAAGCTGCCTTGTTGTGGCTTGGAGTAAAAGTCTGCCACTATGTCCGCCGTGGGACAATAGAGCAGGTGGATGTCGCCTCTCTTAATGCGATCCTTAATAAAGAAGAATCTGAGATGGATGTGTCGTGACCTTTTACTTGCAGACTGTCTACCATTCTTTTCCAAACGTATCGCACTTACATTATCTTGATAACAGTATCTCCTGCGCGTATGTATGCCCTGGTGTTTCAGGAAGTTCATAGTCCAGATAGTTTGTCCAAGACAGTCACTGGCGCCGACGGTTTCCGACTCCGTCATACTCGTTGTATTAAGCTTCTGCCATGTAACAGCACACACGACTAACAATAGGACATTTAATACCGCGTTAAGGTCGTGGTAACAATCCTTTTACTAAGGTAATGTACGCATCTTCTGTGGGATACGCCATTCTGATCAGAGCTTCTTCCAGAGAGAAAGAAAGTAGAGAAGGTCGCGACATCGACTCCAGAGCCGCAGGACAACAGGTGCAGAACGACTTGGTCTTATATTTGTCACACAACAGGTCCACGGCTGCTTAGTCAACAGGTCAACACCCCCTTTCCAATTTGATGGATCTCACAACCTCTTGCCTGGCCAGCAAACTGTAACCTATCATGAAGCATCATTGCTTTACAGCTCTCCTTCATAGGGGTAGAATGCCGTGTAACAGCACACACGACTAACAATACAACATTAAATACCGCGTTAAGGTTGTGGTAACAATCCTTTGACTAAGGTAATGACGCATCTTTTGTGAGATAGGTCAGCTTCTGTTTCATGGAACGTGCATATAATATAAAGCGCCTTTGCCCATGGAAATCATGTTTTCCGTGTGGGACTTGAAATCTTTGTGTACCGCAAAGGCCACGTCGACCCATGTCTTCATTATCGTTAAATTATTGATCTTGATTGTTAGAGGCATGTCTATTGTACTGTTCAAATACGAGAGAACCCTTCGGAGTTTCCCCCAATCTTCTATAGAGGCCTTTTGTACCCGTCCTGTCAGAAACGCAATTGGGACCATGATATCTGGTCTGCATTGCTTCATGACCCACAGTAGTTTCTGCACGAGGGAATGCAAAAGCTTCTGCTTGGGCTCAGGAAGCCTTTCTGCATCGGGGTCCATGTGAAATACCTTCTTGCTTGCTGGGTTTGCCGCAGAGCGCCCTAAGTCTTTGCCAAAATCTTCGATGCGTTCAGTTGGACTTCGGTTCTGGCGGACATCAGACAAGTGACAGGCTTGTCCTCATCCAAACTGATAGACAACTTTGTGGCCCATCAAGCCATCATTGCCAACCAGCCATGCCAACATGTGACCAATCAAGTCGTCATGCGGAGGCACTGACCATAGCAATCTCCGATCCATCTAATACAAAATAATCATCTCTACAGGAAATAACTATTCTAAAAGACTTGTTATCTACATGGAATGTGCAAAGCAAAAGCCTTGCACAAAAACTCAAATTTCCCAAACCTTTACTAAATGTTTGCAATCCAGAAAGGCCCGTACAAAACCCACGTACAGAATTCCCGCAGGATTCAGTATGGGATTTTCGAGGCACTCAGACGTTTGATGGTCCAAGCGCACAATTCCATGTTTTCGGATTCCCTGCAAAACCGACTCATAGGAATCAATCCCCCAAATAAACGGACCAAACAGACATTTGTCCGTCTGTCCGATCGGACATGTCAAACTGCATCTATCAAGGAGTTTCCAATGAATGGTCTCCAAGAGAGCAATTTCAACACGCTCCTAACTCTGAAGATCAGAGTAGGAGAGACGTCCAAATGCGTGATGTTCAGCTGGAACATCACATGAGCTGCACCCTTGCGCACACCCATGTTGCTAAAGGACAGGCACATCAAATGGTGGACTGGTGCGTGTTTGTGTGCAGTCAGTGATCTTGGATGGGGCATGGAGGCTGAGGTGCCACTGAAGATCACTTGTGATCAAAGGGGAGGGACGATTTGTGGCATGGCCCTCCTGAGTTTCCACATGAAACTTCCAGTTGTGACGCCAAATGTCCAGGCCCCAGCACACTTGAAAAACAAAAGGATGATTGTAGCTTGATGGAGGGTGTTAGAATAAAGCAAAATGTGCTCTATCGTGAGTGCCTTTAGCGCTCAGAACAAACTCTCTGCAATCTAAATTTGCAATCGACTGTACAACACTTTCACGACAATAGTTCTCCTGTGTCTAGGTATACTTTGAGTGTAATTGTTCCTATTTGATTAATATTTGGCTTGAATTGATGATTCAATCACAAAAGTAATTTCAACGATTTTCCCTTGGAAAATCCCTTGTTTACAGAACTTGATTTGACTTCTACGACAATTCTGTGTTGAATGCAGTACTTTGGGACATCTTGTATTATTCCCTACTGCATTGTACACAACACCGATATCTCACTTGTATAGGGTCATTCCCTTTTTGTGTGGATGTAGATTGTCCAACAGACTTGCGTCCGGCATACTTGCGGAATCCCGACATCACGATCAAAGTCCAATCGTACGTGTCAAAAACTTCGTACTTGAATAGTTTCTTTTTGGAACATAAAAACTCATATTTTGTCATATCCCAACACACTCCTGCCATTGTGACAATCACCATTGGCAGCAATGGGACATGTTCTCATTCAGAAAAGTTCTGCAAATTTCGGGCATTGATCCAAGGGGATCAGGAAGATTAGATATAACCGTTGTTGGTTATATATACACGTTACATATTGAATGAAGAAAGGGTTTGTTATTGCAACTGAAGTCGTCAAAATGACAGGAGTGTGTTGGTGAAATAGGATCCTAATGGATAAAAGAACAGTCGAACATGTTGGACAGTAAAGACGGACATTTGTGGTATCAAACGCGGACGGGATCTGTGACTAGTTTGTGAAGAACATATGCGGATGTGCTTTATACACCGCGACAGCTGGTGAGAGCTGACGCAGGTGGCTTCCGGAAGAGATTTTTTGTACCTGCTGTGGAGATCATTGTTGATTGACTTCTGGCAAGAATAGCAGTAGAATAAGATCTAATAGGAAGTGGTGAGACTGTTCATCCGCAGGTAGAAGCCCAGCATCACTGGCACCTGTTCCTATTGTAGGCAATCCATAGCCAACGTAGATTTGAGCTCAGTATACTCCAGAGGTAGCTAGAGCGTTGAGGCTCTCATTACAGGTACAGAGTTGATTATCTGACATATCAGACTTGGCAGGAGTAGCGTTCCAAGCCTTCACACAAGAAAGCAAGGACATTATGGCTGTACACCTAGAGACAGGAGCAGCAGCAACTTGTCTTGAATGCCCGGCCTACGCGAATGAGCAGAGAAAGAAGAGAAGCGCATCAAGCAACTTGTGGGAATTGCAAAAAGCGCAGGACAAGTCAGGCCAAACAGAAGCTAAGTCCAGGACTATGTGCACCACCAAGTCCAGGAGGAAGAGCTTTTGCAGGATTTTACCAACAAGAATTGTAAGGATTCCAAGACAATTGCTCCTTCCAAACTCCAACGATCGAGACCGCTGGAACCTTCCACACCGCATTGATGCCCACACCAAAGCAAAACGTTCGAGTCACTGACGGACAAGGAAGACAATTGTTGGTTCCAACACCCGACAGCAAACTATACTGCCCACAAGTTGCCCTAACAATGCTAGCATGCATGAGTGCTGCCAAAGAAGCACTCAACATCAAAGAAGAAAGTGACAACAAAACTGTTGGAGGCCAATTTCTGGCTGTATGGCTCTCCTACTGGGATGCCTCTAGTCTAAAAAAATAAAAGGACTTTTATTTGAATGTTAATTCCAGTATCTAATTGTTGTTACCTGGATTGAATGGGCATTGCAGCTCATGCAATCCAGTGGCTACTTCTATTTACCTATTTACTAGTTTTTCATGCGCGGGACCAAGCAACTCTGGTCTGGCAATCCCACCAGCAAAACCGCGAACGCGGTCTGCCCATGTCACCGTTGGTCTGGCCATTTTGGTCATATTCTCGCCGTCCGTACGTTGTCCGCCAGCTCCAAAAATACTACTTCCAACTCGCTCCTGAGATGTCGGGCAAGTAAAGGAGGGATCTTCCACGGGCGGTACTGGAGTCATGCCCATTACCATGTCGCAGAAGCGCTTGTACAAGCTGCCTTGTTGTGGCTTGGAGTAAAAGTCTGCCACTATGTCCGCCGTGGGACAATAGAGCAGGTGGATGTCGCCTCTCTTAATGCGATCCTTAATAAAGAAGAATCTGAGATGGATGTGTCGTGACCTTTTACTTGCAGACTGTCTACCATTCTTTTCCAAACGTATCGCACTTACATTATCTTGATAACAGTATCTCCTGCGCGTATGTATGCCCTGGTGTTTCAGGAAGTTCATAGTCCAGATAGTTTGTCCAAGACAGTCACTGGCGCCGACGGTTTCCGACTCCGTCATACTCGTTGTATTAAGCTTCTGCCATGTAACAGCACACACGACTAACAATAGGACATTTAATACCGCGTTAAGGTCGTGGTAACAATCCTTTTACTAAGGTAATGTACGCATCTTCTGTGGGATACGCCATTCTGATCAGAGCTTCTTCCAGAGAGAAAGAAAGTAGAGAAGGTCGCGACATCGACTCCAGAGCCGCAGGACAACAGGTGCAGAACGACTTGGTCTTATATTTGTCACACAACAGGTCCACGGCTGCTTAGTCAACAGGTCAACACCCCCTTTCCAATTTGATGGATCTCACAACCTCTTGCCTGGCCAGCAAACTGTAACCTATCATGAAGCATCATTGCTTTACAGCTCTCCTTCATAGGGGTAGAATGCCGTGTAACAGCACACACGACTAACAATACAACATTAAATACCGCGTTAAGGTTGTGGTAACAATCCTTTGACTAAGGTAATGACGCATCTTTTGTGAGATAGGTCAGCTTCTGTTTCATGGAACGTGCATATAATATAAAGCGCCTTTGCCCATGGAAATCATGTTTTCCGTGTGGGACTTGAAATCTTTGTGTACCGCAAAGGCCACGTCGACCCATGTCTTCATTATCGTTAAATTATTGATCTTGATTGTTAGAGGCATGTCTATTGTACTGTTCAAATACGAGAGAACCCTTCGGAGTTTCCCCCAATCTTCTATAGAGGCCTTTTGTACCCGTCCTGTCAGAAACGCAATTGGGACCATGATATCTGGTCTGCATTGCTTCATGACCCACAGTAGTTTCTGCACGAGGGAATGCAAAAGCTTCTGCTTGGGCTCAGGAAGCCTTTCTGCATTGGGGTCCATGTGAAATACCTTCTTGCTTGCTGGGTTTGCCGCAGAGCGCCCTAAGTCTTTGCCAAAATCTTCGATGCATTCAGTTGGACTTCAGTTCTGGCGGACATCAGACAAGTGACAGGCTTGTCCTCATCCAAACTGATAGACAACTTTGTGGCCCATCAAGCCATCATTGCCAACCAGCCATGCCAACATGTGACCCATCAAGTCGTCATGCGGAGGCACTGACCATTTATTTTTGTTTTGTATTTTCATTTTGAACATATACATACTTGTCTGACCTAGTCCTGTGGACCAAGAATCAGATCCCTGAACTTGCAAAACTTCTCACCTTGCAATGACTTAGTCATGAAATCCGCAATCATATCGTCAGATGGACAGTATTTGATCTTAACATTTCCTTTCTCAACTTGATCTGTGATAAAGAATTAACAAATATTGATAGCTCGGCTTCTTTTGCCCGCGCTCTTGCGACCATTCTCTTCCCGTAGAATTGTGCTTTTATTATCCTGATACAAGATATTTTTCTCAATCGGATACCCTTGCCACTCCATGAACAACTTCGTCCATAGTATCATCGTGACAACATCGTCAACAGCAATCAGCTCCGCTTCCGTACTGCTTCTGCTGTTTAGTTTTTGTTTCTTTGACATCACTTGAGCTGCACCTCCTCCAAAGGACAGAGTGCTGCCAGTATGGCTCTTGAAATCTGGATGCACCGCACATGATGCGTCGATCATCCATTTCATGACTCGTAGTGATTCTGGGGAAAGTGTCAGGTGATACAACAATGTACAAAACAAATATCGCATCATGCCAACACACTTCTTCCAATCAGAGGCAAGAATAGTAATCGTTGGATGGATATCCAAACGAGCTCTCTTAGAGACATAAAGTCCCCTTGCAACAGTAGTATGAAAGATCTGACGGTACTCAGCACTGAGTAACTTCCCTTTACCAGCTT
>CAKOGP040001768.1:0-19583 GCA_933822405.4 Cylindrotheca closterium | reverse complement strand
CCAAGTTCACTCCAGGACTTCCATCAGGACTAGCGGCCCTAATTTCGGTCAAGAATCCATTGAAGAAAGCGCAAAGGATTCCAGTAAATGCCAAGAGGGCAAGAAAAGCAACCCGCTGTCCGCGTTCTTTGGCAGCAGGGGTGTTAGCTTCTGCGCGATAAATTTCATCTTTTACATCTTCTGGAATTTTCGATTCGACCGGGTTTAAACCATCTAGCCAACCATAGAGTGATGTAGAAGAGACTTGTTGATTGCTTCTTCTGTGTGAAACTAGTGTGAGAAATGTTGGGTTCGTGTGCTTTTGTGGCACTGGAGGCAAAACCCATGCATGGGTCGGGGCGCTAATCCACGCAAGTAAGAGTATAGCTATGAATCGCTGTCGTGGATGAAACATTTCGAGATGAATTGATGTGGTTGAAAGGTTGATGAGTTGGTATGATGTGAGCTGAAGTGAATTGCGTTCAGATAGAGGGTCAGACGCTTTTAGTCATCTGAGTCAGCGACTTGGACTGAAGATTTTGTGACACTCTCAGTTTGTATCCAAAGTTCTGCTGAATGATAATAATATATAATCGTGGATTGTGTCATTTTTATGACGTCATCGAACCTCGAAACTCGCGTTGTGCTGATGCGAAAAATTTAGAAAATTTGAATTTTGTGACAGCATCGACCAGCAAATAAGTATCATACTGTAGTTTGTTGGAACAACATGAAGCAGTACGTTTACCAGTACATCTCCGTTGTAATATTAGCGGTTCTTCTTCTACCATTCTCTATGGCATTTCAAACAAGCAAATACAGAAAAGAAGTATCAACTTCCTTCCACTCCAATGGTCTTGAATTTGATAATAACGACATGCTGGATAGTTTCGTGGACAAACGATCGGTCGAGATGGATTCAATAGGGATAGACGACAACTTTGTTCGTGAAGAGTATGAAAAGTGGCTACACCATAATCAGAAAGAAGAATGCGAAATAAGGTACAAGCAATTCAAGAAGAATTTTTTGCTACAGCTGGAGTATGACGATTCTAACGGAAGAAGATTCCATGGTCTAAACCAGTACGGAGATTTTTCTTCAGGTAAGGAGATTGATTAAGTATGGCACTATTTTATCAACACCATTCGAATTGCGCTCACGGGAATGACTCCTCCTAGACGAGTTCTATGAGCACCTGAAACAGTAACACTCAGGTGCAACCACGGTTTCCAGTTACATGCGAATGCTGATTGATACCGGTGGACGAATGGGTGAGCGACACCGGCATCTACCAAATCCTTAGGTAAAAAGAATTTCTAGGCATGGCACCATGAAGAGATTTGAATGGGCTTTCGAAATAGTTTTGGAAATTGAGTCATCGACCACCAGCATTGGTGCCGAGCATTTCTTCTTGTGGCCATCTACTCGCTCCAGTAGACCACGGCCATGCAAACCTACTGAGAGGCTCTCCAATTGCTCACCGAGCTTGCTAAAATGCGGAAGTAGAATAATCGCCGTATACTTGTCATTTTTGATATCATCGTTGGCTGTTTGACAAATTCCCATTGATAGAAAGATTGAAGCTTACGGAGAGGCGAGCTTTGTTCTCTCCTAAAAATGTAAAACTCCCCCGGACTTTTGCATCCTCCCTTCCCCGAAAATTGTAGTCCAACCACTCATTCAACGCTAGATCCAACCCGTCATGTTGCTGGACTATTGAACAAGGCTGACAAACAAATACCGCACAGTTTTTACTATATACCACAAAAGCATCTATTATACTTGCACCACAAGAGAATTGTAGTCTCCTGATCTCACGTAGACACACATCCATTGGAAGGTCTACCAGCACGATCATCATCATCATCATAGCCCCAGCATCCACAAACACACAAACAAACACAATGGACGTTCGTCATCAAGTCAACGCAGCCATGGAAGAACGAGCCCGCCAACGTCAAGAAATGCAATGGGCTGAATTTGTCAATAGCTACGGCCTCAATATTCTCTTTCCAGCTGTTGTGAAACCAAAAGACCCATCCAAAAAACTCAAAACGAACAAGGATCTCATCAATGCTCGATTGTTGGAAAATGGACTACTCTTTGAAGATTCGCAGTCCTTGCCTCAAATTCAACTGGGAGTGGCACAAGTGGTAGATAATCTTGAGAAGACGAAATGTTTTCATTTGGTTCATTTGGAAGTTACCAAGAATGAAGACGAGTCCTCCAGTAAAGAATATCCGCATCAACTAGAGGTACAGTTAGACGAAAAGAATTGGTATTCCTTGTATATTGGTGGTGGATTCAAGCATGAAGGCTTGGAAGAAGGTCTCAACAACAATGGGACCAAACTACCCAAGGCTCAATTTGAAGTCAGTGCGAGCCTGCCCAATCTTACTGGATTTTTGGATTCCACCAGGTTCCAATACACCGTCGATCAAACCTCCACCTCCAGCTTCTTATTGAGCCATGAACGGCCATTGTATGCCTGGTTGGGAGACGATACCGCACTGGGAGAATATATCTTGGCTTTGCCCAAGGGATCCCAATACTCGTTGGGCATGAGAGCTGTCTTGGACACGGCCGATTACGAGTGGACTCGCTCCTACAAGGAATATCAAAGATATTTGTCTTGCCGGGTTGACAATCGGGGCAATGTGCAACGGCCAAACATGATTCCGGGATATTATTGGGGGTTGGATTGGTCTTTGGCGCTCCGCGATATTGTTCCACGCAAGCATGCCAAATTGCCCTATGCAGCGGATGCGTCTCCCGAAATTGTGGCTTCCTCGGGGACCTCTCTGAAACACTCATTGACGTACGAGCTGAGGACCAATGGTGAACTTTGTAACAATAGATTATTGCCCACGGCTGGGATGGATTGGTTTACCAAGGTGGAATTGGCGGGACCGCCTGGTGACATTGGCTTTGCAAAAGCCCAAGGAGGTGCAGCATTGCATTTGCCCATTTTGGGAGAGATTGGAGAAAGATTGGCACTACACGGTTCATGGTCGGGAGGATACTTGAAGCCATTGTCCTACGATGGTGCCTGCAAACCAGCTACCATTTCCGATCGATTTTTTGTGGGCGGACCTATGCAACTTCGAGGTTTCCTCCCGGCAGGAATTGGACCACGGACCAAAAAGGGAGGATCCACTTCTCCCGATGGGGATAGTTTGGGTGGAAGTCTATATTACACAGCGTCCGTTTCTGCCTCGACTTCACCACCCGGTATTTTCCGTAATTATGGTATCCAGATGTTTGGGTTTGCTAATGCTGGGACTTTGGTGGGAACCACGGATGGGATTCCATTGCAAGCGATTGTTAATAGTACCAGAACTTCGGTTGGTGCAGGTGTGGCAGCGTCGACACCCATGGGAAAGCTGGAGGTGACCTATGCTTGGCCATTGCGTTATGGTCCCAGAGATGCAAGACGGAATGTGCAATTTGGGTTTGGTTTCAACTTTGGGTAGAAGATTGGGCGATGGTAATTGTATAGTCTTAGACCAAAGGCTCGACAATGCTGAGATAACACAAAGTCAAAGTGACACAATTAAAGTTCGATTTGGTTTTCCTCTAGTCCTAGTGGAGCCATTGCTTGATTTTTAATGAAACGGTAAATGATATCAAGGCAGCCACAGTGAATCCTTGACTCATGAATATGATTGGCTGCTGCGTCCAGTAGACTTTCAAGCAATCATTTCTTCACGCAGAATTGGTGCGGCTTTTGAAGAAGCATATATAAAATACTGTACGTTTTCTCCCATGCCGGTGTCACAAACTCGCTTCCCATGTTCCATCAAGAGTCCATCAAATTGGGAAATATTTTTGGAAATAGAGCAGATAATTATTACAGATGTGGAGCATTTCCACGGAAAATTTAGCGCTATCAAAAAGTCCATGAAAGTAAATACAACAAGAGGTTGGTGCAATAAGTTAGATATAAATGTCATGTTTCTTACAAGACTAATCTATATTATACCCCTAGAGCTAGCTGTATTAGCAGTCTTTTGAGAGCTGGAATTGAAACCAGACAAGTGCATGCCGAGGCTGTCAAAGCCATGGCAATGGCACTGAAGGGGAAGGCGTCCTTTTCGTTGACAATGGCAGCTGTCCCCAAGCCGTGAGCGGCAGTGCCAATTCCAAGTCCTCTTGCAACAGAATCCTTGATACCGACTGCATCCAAAATGCTAGCCCCAAAGTTGGCACCAATCAAGCCGGTAACAACAACCATGGCAACTGCCAGTGACACATCTCCCCCCAGGATCCCTGCAATTGCCATGGCCAATGGACTGGTGATGTTCCTAGATAGCAGTGAAAGGCGAACAGAGGGACTAGCAATGCTTAACAGTCGAGCCACTGCAGCAGTTCCAAATAACCCGCCCAAAGAGCCTACCGAAATTGCAGTGACGACCTCGGTCAAGTTCTCTCGCATTAACTTTCTCCGATCGTACATGGAGATCGCGAGTGACACAACTGCCGGCCCCAATAAAAATAAAAGAACATCTCCAGCTCCGCAGTTCAGCGGTGTCAATGTTCCCGTCTTGTAGCCACGGAGCATGGAAACAAAGGTTGATCCAGTAACCGATGCAAATGCTGTTGCTGTTGCCCAAGTCAGTGCTGTACAAGTTACCAAGGGGTGCACAACTTTACTGAAACTTCTTGGTAATCGCGCTCCAAAGACATAGTTGTGCAACGTAGCAGATAGAAGGAACAATGCACGAATTGGGGTCGCGAAAGAAGAACTCAACCTGTTGCTAGCAATTGCCGCAACTCCCGTCGCGATCGAAGCCAAGCGAAGACGAATAGTCGTTTCGTCTGAAAATGCTTTTGGCGGTATCTTTGGAGCCTCCGTTATCAAAGTTGCGTTCTCGCTCCCTTCGTCAGCACCATTCGTAATGGCATCCGGCGAAAGAATCTTGCGAATTCCAACTACCGAACCAGCTGTCGATAGCAGCGTGAAAAAGAATCCGCCAACGACAACCGCAAAAATCTTCAGAATCTAGTAGACAGAGAAAAGAGTAAGTGACAATTATATCACAAACAGATGAGACCAGGCTGACACTGTTTGACGGACCTCAGACATAGGTCCAACATTGCCGACCAGAGGCAAAGTCACCAAACTGGGTACAAAGAATACGGGAAGCCACTTTGCCAGCAATGCTGCACCAGGACTAAGGATTTTGAACATTTTTTCTCCCCCAGGTAGCGTCAAGAGACTGATGAAAAGGGCGCAACACCCACCGAGCGAAGATGGAAAAGAGATTGCAAGCTTTTGGAATAGTCGACGAAATCCAACATCCAAAGCCAGAAGGAGAAATGCGGACATGATAGTCGGGGTAGGTGGTGAAACTTTAGCAATTCCGTTAATTTGTCCATCGTTGGAAGCTTTAGCAATTGTCAATGCACGGACTGTGGGCGACCCTCTGGTATCCAAAGGGTTGACAATTCGATGATTTCTCGTATGTGGTCGGGATGTGATCGCTTGCACATGGTTGCGGACGTTGGCGCTTGCAAACCCTTTATGTACTGTAAATGCGGATACCGTTGACAGCCACAGCAATGAGAGGACTTTCATTCTTCAATAGCCAACCCGAGTAGACAGCAGATTGAATATTCAAACAGCCTATTACTGTAGGTAAACTATGGAGAATTCAATGTTGCCATCTAGAGTCTCGGTAATCTTGAGATATCACAAAATAAATCCGATGCTGACGTCAGTTTATTGTCTGTTTGATTGGGTCGACTACTACCTATTCCAAGCAACAAAAATCTGGAGGAATCACCGCACTGAATCAACTTCCACAGCTGCTGCGGTATTGAATATGATGTTCATCTTACCCGTTTCCCTCTTGAGCTCTACAAGCAGCTACATATACATAGTGGAGTCCATCACTGGGCATCGCAAGACAGCCACGTTAGATTCCAATCCGTTGACGTCGAGCTATCGAGAAACCAAAGCACGATATAGACGCAATTTCGCTCTATATCAAGCCGACGCAGTAGAAGGTGAAGGTACTGGACAGCAATCAGGCGTTGAAGCGGAGCTGGAGAGATTGCAAGAACAGCTCTCATTGATTGAAGCTTTGGAAGAACGGAACAAGGCACAGTTGGATTCATTTGTCGATGAGGATGACCAGTGGAATTCGTTGGAAGCATATGAAAAGGAACTGTTGAATTGCAAGGACAAATTAGTAGAAAGGATGGATATACTTGCAGAGCAAATGGTCATGCTATGGATGGGGCAAAAGTCACAAGATGGATAATTAGATCTATCGCATTCTCATAAATTCAGATTCATCTCGACAATATTGAAACCGATTCAGCAGGTCTATTTGGAGAACGAACTCCTTTGCAATGGAATGCAAATGGCCATATCTTATATGACCGATACACAATTGCCGCATTTCTTCGCGAAACATGCCATAATCTCATTTTGCTTGAAACGGAAAGCAACACGCTTGATGTAGTTGATTGGAATCTACAGGCGAGATATCCAAATACCAAACCGAATGATTTTATACATTTTAGCGATAATGGGAACGGAAATATCCCAATATAGTTGTACTCGCAACCTAGGCCCCCCCACTTAGTTTGATTAGAGCGTCCTTGACAGCTGGGATTGAGACCAAACAAGTCGCCACCACTGCAGTCAGCACCATTCCCATTGCTGCAAAGGGGAATGCATCAGGTTCATTCACTAGAGTTGCGACACCAAGTCCTTGCGATGATGCGCCGGTTGCCAATCCTCGAGTGATGGGGTCGGTAATTCCAAGCGCATCAAGCGTTCTTCTCGCACAGGTTGCTCCAAAAATCCCAGTTAAAACAACCACACTTGCGGCAATTGAGACGTCTCCGCCAAGCATACCCGCGATGGCCATCGATAGTGCAGTAGTAACGTTTCTTGAAAGAACCGAGAGGCGCACCAAAGCTCCAGTCTTTCCTCCTAGCTGAATCAATCGGACAAACGCAGCTGTTCCAAATAGACCACCACCACTGGAAATCAACATACCGATCATCACAATCAGAAAGTTTTCCTTCAAGAGCTTCTTGCGACCATAAATAGCGACAGCGAACGAGACAACAGAAGGACCTAATAGGAACAGCAGAACATCTCCGGCGCCTGTCTTCATCAAGTCCAAAGTACCAGTCTTGTATGTTTTAAGAACATTGATGAAAGAAAACCCGGTTGCTAGCCCAGTGGCACAAATAACGCCCAGTGTCAAAATAGTTGAAGTAATCAATGGGTGAATGAAAGCATTGAAACTTGATGGGAGACGGGCCGCCCACACGTAGGTTGCAAAAGTGGATATGCCAAGGAAGATGCTTTGAAGTGGAGTCGCCAAGTCATTTCCCATCTTTGTGGCGGCAAAACTCAGGATGGCTGTGGCAACACTTCCCTTCAAAAGTCCAGACAGAGTTTCATCTGCGAATGGTTTTACTGGAGCAGCAGCTGGTGCTGTCTTTTTCTTTAGCTTCTTGACCGGTGCAGGAGCAGCTTTCTTGTTGGACGCTCCTTGAGACAATCTCAAGAACAAGACGGGATAAGTGACTGTTGAAATGGAGTATGCCCATCCAATTATAACTACAGCAAGGACTTTTGCCACCTATATATATAAGCGAAGAGTGAGATTCACAATGTTGGATGCGACGCATATTGTGTGCGATATCCGCACCTCGAAACCTGACCCAACGGATGGTGCAAGTGGAAGCATTGCCAACCCTGGGACAAAGAAAACGGGCAGCCATTTCGCTAGCAGAGCTGAACCTGGGCTGAGGCTGGAGAACATGGAATCCCCAACTCCAGGGCTGATGAACTCTGCTGCCAGCATGAAACCTAAAAGTGCAATGCATCCACCCAACATGGAGGGGAAGCTAATACCCTGGGACTTCAAAACTCTATTTGTAACTCGTTCCACTAGAGTCATGATAACTGCTCCAGTGAGAGAATCTCTTTGACCGCTGTTTCCTCCACGGTGAGAGACGGCTTGTTCAATAGCAAATGAAGATGTAGGTGGTGTCTTGTTGGAAATGATAGCCTTGGTGGAGGTTGCAGCGCTATATTGCAGGCCATTTCTTGATTCTGCAAATGATGAAGGAAGTGCTGCGAACAATGCGATCAACAACAGAGTTGAAAGAAGCAACTTTGGACGCATCATGATTGTTCGGTTGGTGATGTAATGGAGACAAAAATAGATCCAACGACTGCAAAATTGATGGGTTGGCAACCTCCGATGTCCGATGTTCAATCACCAATCATACTGCATCGTATCCAAGATTCATCCGATCACTACTGTGGGCGTCCAATCACGTACGTCAGTGAATGAATCGATCTGCCAAAAAAGAAAACATCAGGAACACCCGGCAAATGTTCAGACCGAGTATTTTCGGGACACTGATCGCAAAGTTTGACGTGCTCGTGCCCGGAGAAATAAAATTATATTTTTAGCTTCGAAAAATCTATGTTATTTCCCTTTAACTATTAATGACATATTATTATATGTGATGATTTATGACCCCGATCCGCGAATTTCCCACCCTTTCCACCCAAATTTTGGCATTTTCCAAAAAAATAGCACCATAGAGATCCAAAATGGTCATTTTGAGAAGACGTCGCATAACGACGCCGATTGGACAGATAGAAGCGCATTGGGCTGAGGATATCAGCCCTATGCTTGAAACTAATTCGCGCCAATTTTTGACTGAGGGAGGATGAAATTCATGACTCGTCATCATCATTCACGATGGCAACGCGACGTGGAAAGAGGAACGCCAAGGAGACACCTCCACGGTCCCATCACAAGAAGAAAAGAGTGTACCTTTGTACCCATGCAAGTGGAAAGCAGTGGTGTACGGCCTGTGACTCGTGTAAACGTTGTAAAGCTCCTCCTCGGCCAGATTTGCCAAACGACAAACAATGCCAAGCCCACACTGTTGCTACATCTACAAGAATCAGGAAGAAATCAATCAACGGCCTCGAATACTGCATGCCTACTGTCACACCACACAAAAGCGGCCGCCCAAAAAGGACAACCTACGATGACACCGTCGGGAAAATCCAACAGACCACAGCAGAAGACGCTCAAGTCGAAGCTGACGAAAAACTCCAAGCTGAATTGGCGGCAATCAAGAGCGAAATGAAGGTGGAGAATGCCAAAACGGTCCAATGTATCAGAGAAGAATCAGAGGCGGAGGCTCTGAAATTATTGATCCAGACAAATGGCAAAGACGTGGAGCTTCCTGCCGAATTTTTCATTGAATCATTGAAGCTCAGAGCAGAGATTTTGAGGATTTGATCCGTGGAAGAGAGAATGAAAAGAGGGAGGCGGAAGAGGTCGAACATCAGCTGATTGTTATGTTGGAGAGCTACCTTTGTATCCGAGTTGCTGTGGCAGTTGATGACAACAAGCCGGCTGTTGGTCGAGTGGTGGATGTTAACCTCGTGAAAGAAGATGGCAAAACCGTCAACACTGCGAACTATATTGTCGAGTTTGATGGCGAGGTTTACTTCGAAGGCAACCGGACGGATCGCGTAGAACTGAACCAAGAACAGGTGTTGTATGCGATGGACTTCATGAAAGAAATTGAATCTTTTGAAGATGATGTTGACGAGGACGGCGAAGACGGTGCTTGTGTGCCGGTGAGTAGAGACTGGGATGAATTGGAAGAATATGTAGGCAACGTTGCGTAGGCTTGGTAATAGATCCAATGAATTACATTCCTTTTTGTAGGCTAAGCAGTGCAGTAGCAAGATTAAAATCCCATTCTGCTTCTGCTTTCAAGGAACGTGAATTTGATGTGGTTTTGGAAAAAACAGAAATCTCGGATGTTTTTGGGTTCCATTTTGGTTCTACGCACTGGTATTTTCCGTACGTCATCAGACGTCGAACTCTTCGCGCACCTCTATGCGCCCTTCCGTTGAGATCGCCTTCAATCACATCAATTCTTCTTTCCACCAACAATGGTATGCCTTCAGGCCGAGGAAATCATCACCCTCGGGAGGAAAACTCTTGCATTTTGGAAGCGGCCTTTATCGTGACCGAATCTATCTTGTTTGTATGACGTGAAATGGACGAGTTTGCTCCTTTCACCTCTGAAATGACTGCAAAAGACACACAAACGAGGTCTGAAATTCGGTTTTTGCATGGATTTGGGACCCCACGCAGTCGCAAGGCAGTAAAGATGTCAAATTTTCTTCGGAAGTTGCTTATTATGTTATAGGAAAGACGGTGGTATCATTTGATGTGCGGTATCTGGGCTCCTACAGGACGATTTTCACACGACAATATTGAGTTGGGAATTCGTCCATCACAATGGGTAGCCGGTGTGGGCGCCCAGAGAAGTAAAAACTGAATAACATGTTATGGCAAGCATGTTTGATAGATGGACTATGGCTGGAGCGGCGATTCACTATTCCTTTCGCCTCCATTACACTACAATCTACCAAAATTCGCCAAACATGTTCTGTTGGGTTGCTTAATCTGGTCAGCAGAAGGTCAAGAGGGCAAGGCCTCATATGCAACATGTGCTGGAAAGCTTCGCAGTGACCATACCTACTCGGAGATCCATTCGGTTGCTTTTTCTATGGAATATTGGCTGAGATTTTTGAATCCGAATGTTTGCTGCTGTCGTGTCACCTGTCATCATGAGGGTCGGTGTGGCCGCCCTGGAGACAACTATACATTCAACAATACACCAGAAGGTCCCTTGGATACCTATTGTTTCTATTTTCTGGTTTCTTTACATTTTTTCGGCCTAGATCAAGAATGATCTAACAAAAATGGGAAGAGTTTTCAGTGAAATTCGGTCCAAAATGGGAAATGGTATTGGTGTGGACCGAATTTCCTCAGAATTCTTCATTCCAACATACAGTTGTCGTCCATGGGTATGTATGATGAGATTGGGGGGCTTGGAATGGGTGATTTCTACGTGCAAGCGATTCAATGGCAATCACCCTGCTACAGTGGTCAATCCAGGTTTATGAAACTTGGTGTCAGGAATCCTTCTCAGTCGCCGAGTCAGTACCCAGACACCATGGCACTAAGTTCAAAGTTGTCCAAATACCAACTAGTATCGACTTTGGGCGGTGTTTTGGAGTGCTGCGCCGGTAAATAGATTCTAGGCTAGCTTATTTTTTTCTCTCTTTCCTAAGGTTTCTCTTTGACTTGGTCGAATTTCCTTCCCTGTGATCGAATCTAGCCACTTTCGCAATTTAGAGTATGCAGAGGTCTAGTTTAGGTATATATTTATAATATCGCCGGGAAATTTATCTAAAAATGTAATCGCAACAAGGTCGTATGGTAGGAGATCGCCCTCTTACCTCTTGTTTTTCGTTTTGGTAATCACACGAGTCAAAATCGGAATTGACTCAATCGACTTACTAATTGACTCAATCGACTTGATAACGGTTTCTTTTTTAGCCGTTACACAAATGTTGTTTTCTGTAGTGAAGCCCCTCTATCTAAGATAGCCTACTGCCGTCCTCCGTGTGTGTGTTCGTAGTATTTTGTCTTGGTGTGTAGCTGGTGGGTTGTGGTGTGAAGCGGGTCGAACTGATCGAGTAATAGACTCGATTCGTTCGACCAATCTCAGAAATCCCGTGTGCGGTATTACTGAGATCTGCTTTCCTACCAGGCACCGCCGATATGGTAAAATGGAGGCGGTGCCCAACAGGGCGGGTGAGGTTTGGGAGAGAAAAATTGAATTACCACGACACAAGTGGGTGAATTCAATCTCAGTCGATAAACTGGGCATCATTGCCTCGGCGCATCGACAACAACTTTTGACGGTCGAAGGCCGTTTGGCCTTTGTCCGTCTGTAACACAATGTAGTCAAAGAAATCGAACAGTGTGCCTGCGGTCTACGTTGGAATATTCCGATGTAAATACTCTAACGTAGACGGAAGAAAGCGGTCGAACCAATGGACTCAATAGTGACTCCATGAACGACGGTAGGGCGACCGTCATCTCAGTATTGCACCAGCAACCTAAGTCCGATCTACACATATCGAACTTGTGTGCAAGTATACTGACACGCTTCGCGCGCAACTCAAAAGGACCAGCTTCACACCACAACCCACCAGAGTCACTCCAAGAAAACACCAAGCAGAAGAACCCGAAAAGAAGGCGCCAGTTGGCTATCTTCGATAGCCATCCAGGAAGGCTCTCACACGATCCCGCCAGCAATGCATGTGAATGAATGCCTAAAGCTTGTGAGAATATTCAATGAATTGGAGGTTCGTACGTCACCTCACGGAGATGGGATGGACGAACAGTAGCCTCTGATGTCGTATCAACCAAGATGTTGTTGACACGATATATACACACTTTATAGATATATGCTTTTACTACATTGATCCTACCCTTAAAAGACATCAGATTTTCACACCTCTACGACCTCCTAGCTAGCAACTTGGAATTTTTTACAAGGAATGGGCAAACTATTCTCTAGCGACCTGAAAAGGTTCTAGGTCCATAGCTGCTTTTTGAAATTTTTACTTTGTCACCAGAATTCCAAATTCCTGCCACATTTTGGGTTGGGAATTCGCGGATCGGGGTCTTATCAAATAGGGACTTATGGACACAGATGACCGATTGGTCATTGTGACTTTTTCTGAGTTATAACTCAGATCACAACGGAATCCTGAGTTATAACTCACGGCGTTGAGTTATAACTCAAACGTGTGAGTACGTCTGAGTTATAACTCAAACGTGTGAGTTATAACTCAAACGTGTGAGTTACTCAACTTCCCGTTCATCCAGCAAATCAACGAATTCTTTCCAACCAAAACCCTTTCTTCTGACCTTGTCGGTGAGGAAGCGGCTGAAAGTCTCTCTCCTTTCACCTCCTGCCTCGCCGTAGAACTCGTTTTTGTCCCAATGATGTTGCGTGACAAGTTCTTTTATAGGGTTTGGATCTGGAAAAGTACTGGACTGTATCTTTTGGTGAAAGTAGTCGTTGGTCCGCCAGCTCGAATTTCCAGCAACGGTTTTGGAAAAGGGGGAAGCTCGGCTCGGTGAGTAAAATCTCACACGTTTGAGTAAAAACTCACACGTTTGAGTAAAAACTCACACGTTTGAGTTATAACTCACACGTTTGAGTTATAACTCACACGTTTGAGTAAAAACTCACACGTTTGAGTTATAACTCACACGTTTGAGTAAAAACTCACACGTTTGAGTTATAACTCAAACGTGTGAGTTTTTACTCAAGGATTCCCTCGCAATGAGTTATAACTCCCAACTTCAGGATTCCGTCTATTGATATGATTTGGAATTCGAAGTTTCTTAATGACCTTGCGACCATCAAATGACCCGTTGTTAATTAGAGAATTAGGATCAGAAAAGATCGAAAATAAAGTTGTTCTGTGAAAATGATATTGTTTAAAAACTGAAATATATTAGAGGCAGGGATCGCCAATTGAAAGACATCAGAATTCCCACAGTCGACCCCGCGCGGTACGGATTTTCGTCATTTGCCGGGTGTTCCAGGCAGTTAATGAACAATCTGTTGAACCCGCACGAGCAGTTGATGCTACTTTTCTCTTCTAACTACGTCGATGCCACACTGCAGGTAGCTACTAGATTCTACTGTTTCCAATTACAATATGCTTTTAAATCCAAACAATAATTACTTCTTTTTCTCTCCCATGTGTTTTTCAACCACTGCTTTCGAAACCTCACACTGTACCCCGACGTAGTTCACAACATTGTTTGCAGCATCTCGAAGAGCGGCAACAAAGAACTGATTCCAGAAGGGAGTTCCATCTGCCTTGTAGTTCAATAAGCATACAGAAGTGTCAATTCCCTCCTTGATTCCCTTTCGGATGACATCCACAGCGCTTTGATCGGTCCCCGGACCCTGAAGGAATCTACAATTTCTTCCCAAAACTTGGTCCAGAGTGTATCCTGTCAGGTCCAGGAAACCCTGTGATACGTAGACGATAGGATTGTCTGGAAGAGTAGGGTCGCTGATGGCAAAGTTCTGTTGGGATCCGGATAGCGCGGACATGAGACGAAAATCTGGTTCCATCAGAGTCTTGACTGGGCCAAATCCACTTGGCATAGGAAGGGGTGTATACTTTTCATTGTCACCGCATATACCGTTGATGATTACGTCAGCCTTGTGAGGTAATTCTTTCTTGATTGCTCCCTTCAAATTCTCCATCTGCTCTTGCAAAGCATGAATCTGCTCCTGCAAACTTTCAAGAAGGAACTTCTTTCGAAGTCGACTACGCTTTGCGTGCTCTCTATTTCTTTCACGCCTTTCTAGCTTTTGCTTTGCTGTTAGCTCCTTGGTACCACCCTCGTCGTCCAAATCGGCATCGGAAGCTGTTCTCTTATGTGTTCCACCCGAACCGGCTGCATCACCAGCACTCGCTGGTGAAGCTGCTGGAACCGGAGATGCCGAGGCTGAATTGGCTGCGCCATTATTTGGCATACCTGGAACATCAAAATAGCAGTCAACAAACAGATCATCTAGATCAAGTGCATTGAAATTCCCGCTTGATACCGCGTCCTACAACAGTGGAAGTAGGAAGTAAAACGGCGACCCAACCATGACATGTGGTGATCAGATTCCTGCATATTGCAAGCACAACAATGATTGAAACAAATATAATAAACTTACAGGTTGAGATGTCTGAAACATCGGCATTTGCTCGCCAGTGCCTGGCGGTCCTTTTCCTGCCATCGTCGATGTCTGTTTGTATCTGAATTCTGCAGAGATGGTAATAGCGTAAGGGTGATATATCAAACGTCCGCCCAAACTTTCGATTGTGCACACGTCATCGGTTGGCGAACTCTGAACTTGCGAGACACAGCGAGAATTTTCATTTCATTTTGGTGCGTGCTCCGTCGACCACTTCGAGTAAAAAGAGATGGAACTTGCATCTTTTGAAAGCGCAGTGACAGCTGGCAGTGCCAACCAATGGTTTCCAAAGTTTACTTCATATTGTGTGTTCCGGTACATCAAGGCAAATCAAGAATGAAATGATGCTTTCGAGCCGATCAAGGGCGATCATTTGCGCCCTCTTCCTCTTTCTGGTTATTCTGGAAGTAAAGTCTTTTGTCCCTTACAAAAACTTTGCCGTTCCAACCACTTCTCAATTGGATGCTATATCTCGAAAGGGAAAAGAAAGCTCTAGACTAGCAAGGCTTCGCGTGAATAGGGATAGACTGCATCGCGTTGTCAAATCTATTGAATACTATGGTCAGACGGAAGGAAGCGAAAGAAGGGCCTCTTGTGTATTGTTGAATGCTATGAGGATGCTCTTGGAAGCCAAAACACAAGATAAGATTTCTCATGTTGGAAATCTTTTGAACAAGATTGATATTGTGAACGAAGAATGCCGCCCAATTCAAGAGCGTGTTATAACTGCAACAAGCTTAGCAGGACTTGTTTCGATTTCAACAAATATCCTCACCAACATGCTACACTCTTCGTATCTACCATCGAGCAGAGCTTACATTGCTGCTTGCAGTGCATTGCGGCAGACTGGTCGTCTCGAAGAGCTTGAAAGACTTATCTATGACTTGGCTGAGTTAGGGACGAAGTTGGACACTGCCATCGATGTTGTTGCCTGGAACATATATCTATCCTCTTTATGCAGCTCGATTGACAGCCCCAATGATCCTACTCTTGCTCGCATCTGGGAATGGATGCAGCCCAGTGTGGCACAAAGATTGTTTCGCGTGACACCTGACGTGACATCCTTCAATATTTTGCTCGATGGGGCAGCAAGGGTGAGAAACACAACCTTAGTGGAGCGGGTTTGGCACGACTTAAAAGGCCAAAGAGGGGTCGAACCAGACATTGTGTCGTACAATGCACGATTGAAGGCTTCATCCGGGGCTTCATCCAGGGCCGAGTGCTTTGACATACTCGAGGAAATTGAAAGCAGGAATATCTCTCCCGATGCTTTCACAATTGATTTGGTGAGCAATCATTTGATCCGAGCTGGTCGATATGACGATCTTCAAAGTATGGTTGATCAGTTTCTGACCGACAAATCGGAACGAGACAAGAGCAAAGCTTTAGCAGCCTTTTTGGTCACTCTAGTGCAACAGGAAAACATCGAATCCGCGCGAAACCTTTTCGACAGATGCGCTTTGGATGAACCATCAGTCTCATCGGTGTCTCCATGCACTCGGCACTTTAACATCCTTCTTGATGGTTACAGCAAGATTGCACAACTTAGCCTAAGTAAGGATCAACTGGCATTGATCCAGAAAACACTCGAGAATCCATCCGGTACTTTTGATAGCCTGGATCTGGATCCCATCAAAGTGGCTGCGCTCACAGAGGGAAGAGAATTGTGCCGAATGGTTGTGTCATTTGGTGTGGAACAGGACCCATACACCCTCTCGTCCATGATAAGTCTTTGTATCTCGTCTGATGAGATTATTGAACTCATGAATGGTTCGACAGCGCCCTTGAGTCCTGCCGTAATAAGATGTGCTATTACTTACCTTGGTCGTCTGGGGGATCCATCGCAGGCTTGCAGAGTTTTTGATCAGTTTGCATTTCAGTCCTACAATAATCGAGTCTGGAACGTTCTTCTTGGGGCTCTATCAGAGGGTGCAAAACAAGGCAACAGTATCTTGGACATCAAGTCCACGATCTCGTCCAAGAGACATGTCCTTGAA
Source organism: Cylindrotheca closterium (assembly GCA_933822405.4). Lineage (NCBI taxonomy): Eukaryota > Bacillariophyta > Bacillariophyceae > Bacillariales > Bacillariaceae > Cylindrotheca > Cylindrotheca closterium. The sequence continues at coordinate 2,957 of CAKOGP040001768.1, read as the reverse complement.
GGCAAAGGCATATCTTCACTTGTTGATGGCCTGACTTGTGCCGATGCAGCTCAAACTCTTTTGAGTGCAATGAATGGCATGATGGAGCGAGTCGAAGCCCCAAAACCAAATTCCCAGAGTTACTGCTTGGTCGCAGCATCGGCCTCACAGATCGAATCTGTCGACCCTTCAATTGCAATGAAACTATTTCGGAATGCTACAAGCGATGGAATTCCAGCGGATGGCCGGTTTGTGAATGCGGTTTTGCGCTGTTTTGGAGGCAACTTAGAGCAAGCACTAAAATTCTGGAAGGAAGAAATGCGAATGGCGTGTATAGAACATGAATCGAGATCAAGAACAAGGGCTATTCCAAATTCTAGGCGTCCGAAAAAGAACCTGATTGCTGCATACAATGGACTCTTGTACGTCTGCGGCCGTGCCATTCGACCAGACACTGCAGTAAGAGTGGCATACGCAATGCGCAAGGAGGGCCTTGAGCCAAATGAAATATCACTCAATGGCTACAAAGCTGGAAAGCGGCAGCAAGAAAAGTTGGACCGGCACAAAGATACCAACTACAACCTGGGAGCTTGGTTCAAATTTCTCCCAAAACCAAACATGATCCAGCAATATGAAAGCTTACTCTATATCGAATGTACCAAGTACAACCCAGATAACAAACGAACGTCAAATGACCGACGAGTTCGCATCATTTTGTAAGATGACAAGGTGGAAAGCAATTTGGAAATCTTGAAATGCACATGATTCCGTTGGAGCGTTGGAAATAATTACCAAGGCAATAAATCGAATCACGACCAGGGACGGCCGGGAAAATCAATATTTTCTCCCAAGAATTGTATGCTAAATATCTATTTCCCGGCCGTTCCAGTGGAAAATAAGGATATTATCACAAGACCTTGCATCCTGAAAACGGCTGCATTTAAAAGTTTGTCAGGATCGAGTTAGTCGTCTTACGACTTACTAGATCGTCTGTCCGTATGTCCTCATACATCACATCATTCATCACGTTCATCTAGACACTTCGCAGTTCTACCAACTAAGCTCATATTATGCCTTCAACTACACCCGCTGACAATAGTTTCGTCACTCCTAGCAAGACTGTTGATTTTCCCGGTGAAAATCCTTAGGAAACTGACAATACAGTTGATGAAAATGTTGCCGCGGCACTTCCTCCTGTGGTGCATGACAAATTCACCAAACCGGAGGCGTTGCTCATCACAAAGATTGTCTTTAACAAGGAGAATCCAACCAAACCGATGTTTGACGCACTTCAGACTTTCTTTGACCACATTGGTGTTGAGAAACCGTCTGATCTTGAAGGACACGATGTGGATGACTTACTCAGTCATGGAGAGGATGCCCTCCCAGATGGCGGCCTATTTGTGGTGTCATCACTGGGCGCCTCAAGAAGTTTCTCCTCTACGCATCTGCCCCTTCCATGGTCATTGATCCCAGTCTTACCTACCAAAAGATTGTGCAATTTTCGATTGACCAAGCAAAACAAAATATGCCTACTACTCCTATTGATTTGACAAAAACGATTGGCGAACATCAAGGCATGAAGTTTTGCTGTCCAGAGGTCAAACCATTCAGTGGCAAATCTACTGTATATTGGCCTTGGACATCTAAGGTTGCTTTGGAATTTGGACAATCCAGTATAGAACTTGCTCTAACGGATGCAAAGTTCCATGAACAATCTACTTGGCACAAGGATGCATCAAGTCAGGGTTTCTACACAATTGCAAAAGCTCTGAATGATGGTACCGCTAGCCATATTGCCAATGAGGTGAAAGAAAAGTGGGGACAAACTGTGGCCTACAATTGTTACCAATGATTACTAGAGACCTACAACTCTCCCAAGGATCAGGCCCATTTTGTAATGTATGCAATTGACGAGTTGACTTCCATCAAGTTGACTCACGAAGTTACAGTTCCTGATTTTATTTCCAATTGGAAGTCTATTACTACAAGATTGCGGAAAAGTAATCAATCACTGGCAACAAGCCGTGAGCTTCTCCGTGTTTTCCTCCTCAAGGCAATTGTCTCTGATACATACAGTGACATGAGACGTTACATTGTGAAGTACCCGTTAGCTTCCATTGACAAGTATCTTGAACAATTACGCTCCCACAGTAAAACACAAGCTCTCATTGACAAGGACCCCCCTGTCCTAAACGACGGTGCTGTGGTGGCTTGCCGTGGAGCACCTGACAAGGGCTACAAGAAGATTACCAACAGTGGCGCCAACCAATTCTTGGCAGGCTACGTTTGGAGAAGGATTGGTATCACTGGAAGACATATCACACTCACAGGGCCTATTGCAGGTCAAGACATTGGTACTGTCTTACCAGTGTCATCAGTTGCTGCCAAGATAATTGATGCACACGGCAACACCTATTGTGGTAAAGCCCATGAAGTCCTTCACGACACTAACCTACACCAACATGAATCTTTACTCCCTCCAGCTCAGGCCTGCGCTGCTGGTAATGCTGTGGATGATTGCCCATCTGATGCACTAACACCAAGAGGTGACTATGGAACTCAATGTTGTGTGATTAGTGGCCATACACTTCCATTATTCTTTGATGGATTCAAGTGTTATCACCGTGTGAAGGCCATCACTGATAAAGAAATGAGAACTTTGCCGGAAATTGTATTCACCAGTGATGAGGAGTATGAGCCTTCTGCCCATAGTAAATCTTGACGCTTCCCAGCAGAGGAGATTGATTGGAAGCGAATGTCCTGAAGCACACTCTTGCCACTACCACTCAACTGGTTCCTACTGTTGAGGCGGAAAGTCGTGAGATTATGAGAGACCATTTGTGTTAGAATCGTGAGTGCCTTTAGCGCTCAGAACAAACTCTCTGCAATCTAAATTCGTAATCGACTGTACAACACTTTCACGACAATAGTTCTCCTGTGTCTAGGTATACTTTGAGTGAAATTGTTCCTATTTG
>CAKOGP040001767.1:0-19636 GCA_933822405.4 Cylindrotheca closterium | reverse complement strand
GCAACGAGTGAATTGGTTGATAAAGTAGGATCTTTGATTGATCTATATACTTCTATATACTGTAAGTTCATATACTTAGAAGGCAACAATACCTGGACAGCTAAATTGCAGTCAATTGAACAGGTAGTTTGCAGGCGGCAGTGGATCGCTTACTTCTAACATAGAGGGTTTTAATGACGAGGAAGACAAAAAACCCTTTTATGTTGAAATTACCTTCGAAGCCATCAATGAGCTGTTGACAAGTGATTTAATGTGGTCAGATGATATCATTAAAATGACCCTCATGCTGCTTCATCGTGAATCCATCGTTGCAGACAATGGAAAGTACATAAGCCCGTGTATTTTTAGGGTCCCAATGGGTTGTCCTGATGCTTTTGAACTTGACCCCAACTGGAATCTGCGCATGGAAAGAGAAGACATGGAAGAAATGCAAACCTTTCTATGTTTTTGCCATTACAGGAAGCACGAATCGGTCTCGTCACTTGGCTGAGCACTGGGGGGCTTTGGAGGTAGACATGATCTGCAAAAGTTGCAAGTTTTCTCACATGAAACTGAATCTTATGCGAGACAAGGACATTAAAGAAGGAGTGTCCATGATTCTAGGAGCAGTTGGTTGGGGTAGGATCGTTGAGCCAAGGGTTTTGACTTGGAACTCCCAGTCTCAGTATGCTGAAGAGCCTGGTTATACGTTTAGTGCAAGGACAAAAACCTCAAGACCAGCAGAGGGGTTCTACAATTGTGGGCCTATTGCTCTGGACTTCATGTTTGAAAACCTTGGGGTCTATGCCGCGAACGGGATAGATGGTGTCTCGAATGTCCGCGAAAAGGTCCTCCGAGGCATCATTTCTTTGTTGCAAGAACCTGTGGAGGCTGGGAAGATTGTGACCACTCACGAAAACTGGGAGCTTCAACGGCGTCTAATGGGGTCCGTTTTCCGTGCGAACTCAGGGCTGTACAATTTTGCTAGGGACCCGAGTTGTATTGTTTGTCACAATACAACAACATGCCATGGTTGCGTGGTTGCCCTGCCGCGTTGTGGGAAAAGGATCCATGCTGATTGTCAGATAAGTAATATGGCTACGAGGGAATCATCCAATGGCCCTCGAAACAGCCATGGTCTTGCGGCAAAATGTATGTACTGTTCTGTCACACTGGATGGTTTCTTTGGTATCAGCTACAGGCCCGACGAGGATGTTGTTTTGGGGCAAGTAAGCTATTATCCCTTTTCAGGAAGCCCATATGAAACCAATGCCAACGCATGTTTGGTGCTGGGCAGCGGCGCAGAACGAGAACGTATTGCAGCTGAAAGAAGGGACCAGCTTGAGTCAGCAGCGCTTGGTTGTGGGGAGGGGACGCTAAGAGCCCCACGCCCTGATGCTCCGAGTGTAAACAGAGAGGTCGACATCAAAAACGCAGTGGATGCTTTAACCTCTGTAGCAGAGGAGGTGGAAATGGGCGTGAGTGCTGCAGAGGAGGAGGTTAGGAAGGCCGAACACCGTAGAGATGAGGCAACGCAGCGTAGGAATGCAGTGAGCGACTCGATCCAACGCGCAGTGGCTGCAACGTCCCCATTGGTTCAGAACCAATCTCCTTGGATTCAGCGACGAGGCCTCTTGCGTCGTTCATCAAACCCACGTCCTTCGGCGAGAAGACACCTTCTCGCCCAACTGTTAGAATAAAGCAAAATGTGCTCTATGGTGAGTGCCTTTAGCGCTCAGAACAAACTCTCTGCAATCTAAATTCGTAATCGAGTGTACAATACTTTCACAACAATAGTTCTCCTGTGTCTAGGTATACTTTGAGTGAAATTGTTCCTATTTGATCAATGTTTGGCTTGAATTGATGATTCAATCACAAAAGTGAGTTTGACGATTTTCCCTTGGAAAATCCCTTGTTTACAGAACTCGATTTGACTTCTACGAGAATTCTGTGTTGAATGCAGTACTTTGGGATATTTTGCATTATTCCCTACTGCATCGTACACAACATCAATATTCCACTTGTACAGGATCTTTTCCTGTTTGTGTGGATACAGATTGTCCGACAGACTTGCGTCCGGCATACGTGGCGCGTGCTCTGTTAAAACCGATTCCTAGTCGTTCAGATAGGTTTTCTGCTGTTGCTTTGGTGTGTCGTTCCGTGGATACAAAGGACGGCCTCACAGGTACGTCTGCGAATTGTGCATCATCGTCCATTTGTCCAACTTGTTGGAAGAATCTCTCCCCATTGACTATTGTCTGTTGTACCGTGCGCCATTCGTTCATTCCTTGCATGATTGGATCCAATTGTCTCAATTCAGCTTCGTTGGATCTTGGGTCATCTATTGGGTCTTCGTGGACTATTGAGATTTTTCCAAGTTGTACGGTATCTGGGTTCCAAGGCACTTTGCTTGTCATATCAATGTGGGGGCAATTTGCAAGTTCTTGATCAGTTGGGGCCCTTGAATCAAATAGTAACTTTGTCCCCTTTGCCTTGAGTGCAACGAATATCGGCTTGGTTTCGATGCCAATATTCCTCATCTCATCAAACGGATTATCCCATAGGGGAATTCTGAACTTGCGGACTTGGTTTGGGTTGATCAATGAATGGTCTAACCGGTTCCCATAGTAAAGTGCGGTCGCCCCAGATACAATTGGTGCATTGGTTGGTGGTAGAGCTGGGTCGTACGCGTACACATCCGCCGATCTTGGTGTGTAGCTCATGATAACAAAGTTCTTGCCAAGGCAACAAGTGTTGGCGTTAGTATCCATTTCATTGCTCGCTAGCTACATAGATTTTATGACGTTTCAGTGCATCTGATGGCTTTGATTGCTCCCAATCAACAAAGGGAGACCTTGGAGAAGGGGTGAATTCCAGTTGAACATGCAGATTGTTTGACATTTTGTCCAGTGATGGAATTCTCTTTGCATGCTTACAGACTGGACAAGAGAAAACTCGGACAAGGTTTTTGGGGTCTTTCTTGCATTGGAGGTATCTTTTGGAGGGTGAAATGTTGATGTCCACCACCCAGGTCCCAAAACTTTTGGGAGTGTTCACAGACTGAGTTTTTTGACCACACTTCTTTGCTGTAGCAACAACATCTACGTCTACTGCTTTTCTTTTTGCATGAGTTGAGGGATTTGAATTGTTTGGAGCATTGTTTGGCACAAAACAGAGTTTTGCTAAATCTGCAATCATTGCTTGGATTTCATGTTGAGCTCCGATCTTTTTCCGCAAATCCTTCATGTTCCTAGCCACAGCACAAATGGTGGATTGATGTTTCTTTAAAACCTCCAGCTCTTTTCTGGGTACAGGAAAGCAGTTTGGTTCCTGCAAGTGGTGGTGGTGGATGAACCAAATAGTACTGAAGGCGCCAAACCAATTTTCCATCTGAAATGGAATCACAAGGCCTCCGTATTTGGGCGTCTCTGCTTTTTGTTGTTGCATTTTGTACAACAAACCATTGCGCATGAGTTTGATGAAAGTCTCGAGGTCACGGTGGCCAGGAAAGTCTGATCCTGCCTTGTCAACATGACTGTCTCTATCAAGCAATGGATTGTTGTAAATTTTGCTGCATTGTGGTCCCAAGTCAATGGAAAGATTGACACAGGAGGACTGCTCCAACAGGAGACCATCCTGCTTTTGGTTTAATTCCATGGCCAAACCTTGTACCCTGCCAAAATATTTGACTGTCGTCCTTCACTTGAACACCAACACAGTAACCATCTGCTTCAAACTTGGAAAGAACTGAACCAAAAGAGATTTTCATCACAAGTTGAGTCTTGTCCATGGCCAGTGTTGGCTTCTTTTGTAGCGAGTACTCAGCGGGCAGGGGACCAGGCTGCGTTCTTGTTCCATAATTGGCTTTACTGAAGTCAGATATTTGGTGGAGAAGGGCTGATTGATGCTTCTTCCCGTGGTTCAATTGGTCTACTTTGGCAACAACAGTTGTGGGAAGCACTTTTATATGTATGTATTGTTGGAAGAGTGATCATCACTGAGAAGGCCAGGAAAAGTGGGTAGCCAGACCTTCACAAGCAGTACTCCAAGGAGGAGAGATCACCTTTAGAAAGTTGATTCTGATGCTGTACTGCCCTTTGTGGTCAAATTTTGGAGGTTCTGGAAACAAGAAAGAAGACGATGCATACCCTCTTTTTGACAGAAATAAATGAAAATAGACAATAAGCCTATAGTTGACTAGTTTCTACAAGATGATGAAGATCAAATCAGGTAAAAAGCATGCAGTGAGAAAAGCTATGATCCATCACTTTTCCACACAAATCCTATGATTTGTTAGAGAACTTTTCTATGCTAAAATAATTGCGTGTAACAGTTTGCCCGTGTGTGATGCCTGCGACGCACAGGCTACACTTCAACCTGGGAATCCCATATGTCAAGTCACGAGTCCCGTTCTTATTAGAATTCTGTCACTCCCCAAATGGGGCAAAGTGAGGACCTAGTCCTCTTGATCAGCAGTCCGTATCTCCAGACCAGAACATTAGAGTCAGTAGTAGTGGCCAGATTTGTTGATGGCCCCAATTTTTGCTGAGAATATCAGCGGGGTTGAGAGCACTGTCAATGTGGATAAAAGATAGCATGTTGGATGCTACTGCTTCTTGACAATGCAACATGTTGCTGGTGTAGCTTAGCTTCAGGTTGGGAAGAACTGTTCACAACAGATTCATTGTCACTGAACATGTAGCTTTGACCTTTGATTGGCACACCAAGGTACCTCAAGGTCTGTTGAAGATCCATGATCTGTTTGACACAGGTTGGAGTGGCTACAAACTCAGAACCATAAGTAGCAGTCTCAACAGTTGACTGCTCCTTAGAGAAGAAATCAATTAGGGTTCCATTCAACATATGATGGATTGTACCCACAACTGGGCTGCTGGGCGAGGAGTAGGGTGGGTCAGTTCCCACATCAAACGTCGCCTGTCTGCAAGAGATCGTCTGATTTTGCGGCCAGCATCGGAGATGACAAGGACCCATTCCTCCTTGTCCGCCAGTTGGAGTCGGAGGACTTCAAAAGGTGGGATTGGCAGGGCAAAGTTTCCGAGGCAGGTCGGGAAGACCCATATCAAACTCTTTGTGGATGCGTGGATCATAGAAAAAAATATTTCAGAAACGAAACAACACGCATTCCGGCAGAACCAACCAGTCTGCCTCGCGTAGCGCTAGTACTGAATGTATGTAGAAAACTTTGAATTTATCACCAAGCCATGGGCAAATCTATCAAATTGAAGGCACTCTTGGCAAAGACAAAAAAGTCGGGCCTGTCTAAGATGAAAACGACCTCTGGGGCTAAAAATTCCATCAAGAAACAAGTTGAAATTGACCTAGAACAGCCTAAAGACAGGGATCCCACCGATTCCAAGCTGGTGTCTGAAACCCAGACTGAAGAGAAGTTTTGCCCACATTTTCACATCAATGAATTCGGATAACAGTAAATTGACTAAGTATCTCATTGCCGCATTTGACACTGAAACAATGGAAGTGAATCCATCTGAAGGGAGGGAAGTCCTGATATTCCGGAGTTGGAATGGAAGGAAGGCCACAGTTTGCCAATGTTTGTAATTGTTCTCGCAATACTCCCGTCACACGTTAAGGGCATTCTTAAAAAGAACACTTTTGGAAGGATTGCCTCGCCTCCAATAGTGAGGATTACCTCCATGGTCACTGCAGCCATGTCCTTTTTTGGAATCTTCTGGATCTATTTCACGGCATTGTTTGCATTGTTCCTGATACTTGTGGCGGGTTGTCTCGTAACACCTGTGAAGTGTCCAAAGCGCACTGTTCAGGTTGCCGACAGTGGATTCTGCAGTCCAGGTGCCAATAGCTTTGAGCTCAGTCTTGTCGGGGCCATACACGAAAGGAGTTGCTGAATCTGGATTGATAACACTTGTACCTGGAGGCAGTACACGATATCTCATGTAGAGGATGCACGTTTTGAGGGCCACTGGTGGAGGTTTTGCAGGGCAATGTGACTGGCGGAGAATTATTCCAGACATGTAGTCGCCAATAAGAATGCAAAAATCAAGCATTCCTTTCCAGACTGACCTGTAGCGGTCAAGTGTCGTGTCACCACATTTAACAGACCCCTGACCTAAGTCTCTACCTCCTGAAATGGGAAGAGGATCAGGTGAGGTGTGGCGTTCCTTGCAAAAAGCTTCTAGCCGAGAGGCAATTTTTGCAAGGCCGGCAATGCGTTCTTCTTCACTTATCATTTTGGCTCTTTTTGTAGTTGAGCTTCGGGATTTGGACTTGTTCCTTGTTAGAATAGAACCTAGTCCTTTTGGTGCCCTTGGTTTCTTTGGTGCCATCTCTCACGTGTGATGTTTGTCCCAAGTGCTTGTGGACCTTCGTGTGAGTGGTATCCTATATTTCTGGAGGAAAAAAAAGAATGACGATGTTTCTCGGGGGGAAAGAAAAACAGTGACGGGAAAAAGGGATGGGGGTGATCTTTTTTCTGTGAAATTTCACAAAGGCTCTGTGAAAATTTCACGGTGGAATCTACGCAGATGCCTGGTACTTGACAAAAATGTTTTTGTTTATATATAAAAAGATGCCCTGATCTTTGTATCCTGTAAACAGGCTTTATAAATGGGACCATTGGCATCTAAGTCACGCAAATTGATGAGAAAAATTTGATAACGAAAGAATTTAGTTGTATAAGATCTTAGCACAAGACTGTTCCACTGTTCATGCTCATTACTTTGATCCTTAAACGGTTGGGATTCCAGCTCCACTTCCAGGCTTTGGAGGAAACCTTGGCATTTTTTTGTGTTAGAGAAGTCATGAAAAAAATTGCTCCTCCATCCCTCCAACGCCCTTTTCCTGCCACTTTCTGATCCACCTGTCACTACAATACTGTACTAGCTCTACTGCTGTCATTGGTGCGCCTTGGTGCACTGTAGACTTTCTTACCTAGTCTACACACACAAAAAGGCGCAATTCTGCGCCATAGTTTTGTGTCCTTTTGCATCTCCTAACTTCTCCGACTATCTTTAATTGATTTACAGGATTAATCTGACAAAATGCGACCAAAAAAACAGGACTGGCTGAAAACACACTTACTTTCTGGATAGTTGACAACCTGGAAAAGGAAATCGAATTCGAATAATAAAATACGTATTGAAATTGAATACGAATAATAAAATATGTATTGAAATTGAATACGAATAATAAAATACATATTGAAATACTTTTTTGACATCAATGGCTAATCGCGCCCCCTTTTCAATAACGTTCTAATCGGTATAAGTATACAATACCGATTCCAGAAAGTTTTATGTTGTCCGCACTTTCTACGAGTCGCGCCGTAAGAAAACCATGCAAAATTTGTAGCCCGTGTAGACTAACTACGGCGCGAAAACCGTTTGGTCTTGGGAAATTAATTCCTGTGACACACAATTTTAAAACTGTGCAGTTTTAAAACTGAGTGACGCAGTTTCAAAACTGAGAATTTGCTGGCCACAATCTTAAAACTGGCGCACGCCAGCCATGCCTCAACCTTGGATCCCACCATTCCTCCAGAGGTTGTTATCAGAAGTTGATATTGTACTGTGGTGGCTAGAGGGAGCTACAAAGACAAGCAACCCTCCCGTACTTGTAGCTGTAGGTCCAGCCCCCAGCATGAAGGATGCAACTTCATTTTTTATCTCTCGTGCTGCTGTATCATGGCCTCACCGTTTTCTGAGTCAGTTATTGCTGATGAAGAGGAATTGAAGAAGCAGTTCTTTCATAAGGCCTTTGGTGGCTCATCTGGAGTAGAAGACGGGAATCCAGAGTTTTCAGCTAGGAAAGGACCTCCGACCTCCAGAGTGTACACAAAAGTGAAATGGGAAGAGATTGTAGATGTACTCTAGAGTCAATAGGGGACCAAACTCAACTACAGTACAGGAGGAATAACAAGAGTGCTGGACAACGGTACAGCAAGAAGTTCTTCCTCCAACCAAAGGATGACGGTTGTGATGGAACCTACAATCTATTCCGCAAGGAGAAGAAGAAAAGCCCAGGGAGGCAGGATAGGATGGTCCTCCATCAAGAACAAATGTTTGATGTCATCAGTCCGTATCATCATCATAACTGCCACCCATCTGGAGAAGCTATGCATAATGTCCTATCACAGCAATACTACAATGTTACCAGAAGATTATGTACTGTATACACTCAAGTTTGCCCAGTTTGTGCAAGAACTACTAGAGCAAATGAAAAAAAGAAACGGAAAGGTTCAGCCAAGCCAATTTTGAGTGATGATTTCCGTGACAGGTACCAGGCTGACCTCATTGACTACAGAAGTGAGCCTGCTACCCTTTTTGGAGTGACCTACAGGTGGTTGCTAGTCCTGAAGGACCACACCTCCAGGTTCCTCATTGTCAGATAATCAACTCCGTAGCTGTAATGAGAGCCTCAACGCTCTAGTCACCTCTGGAGTATACTGAACTCGAATCTACGTCGGCTATGGATTGCCTACAATAGGAACAGGTGTCAGATAATCAACTCCGTAGCTGTAATGAGAGCCTCAACGCTCTAGCCACCTCTGGAGTATACTGAGCTCGAATCTACGTCGGCTATGGATTGCCTACAATAGGAACAGGTGCCAGTGATGCTGGGCTTCTACCTGCGGATGAACAGTCTCACCACTTCCTATTAGATCTTATTCTACTGCTTGTTAGAATAAAGCAAAATGTGCTCTATCGTGAGTGCCTTTAGCGCTCAGAACAAACTCTCTGCAATCTAAATTCGTAATCGACTGTACAACACTTTCACGACAATAGTTCTCCTGTGTCTAGGTATACTTTGAGTGAAATTGTTCCTATTTGATTAATGTTTGGCTTGAATTGATGATTCAATCACAAAAGTGAGTTCAACAATTTTCCCTTGGAAAATCCCTTGTTTACAGAACTCGATTCGACTTCTACAACAATTCTGTGTTGAATGCAGTACTTTGGGATATCTTGCATTATTCCCTACTGCATCGTACACAACATCAATATTCCACTTGTATAGGATCTTTCCCTTTTTGTGTGGATACAGATTGTCCGACAGACTTGCGTCCGGCAGACTTGCGTCAAATCCCGACATTACGATCAAAGTCCGATCGTATGTGTCGAAAACCTTGTACTTGAATGGTTTCTTTTGGAACATAAAAACTCATATTTCGTCGTATCCCAACAGAGACACTGATGATGACATTCCCCAAGGAGTGGCTAGTACCATTCAATCCTTGTCACCATTACTGTACCAGCACCTGCTCAACAATGTTCTTTCCAAGACTACCAAACTTCGTGCCATTGTAGAAGGCACACCCAATGGTGATGGATATGCTGCGTTGAGACGACTTCTACAACGTGTACATCCAACCTACGTCAAGATCCCAAAAGATATGGTGCGCCAGTACCCCAATCAGGATGAAAGTGAAACTATTAAAGGCTACTTCAAGCGTTTTGTTGATCATTTACAATTAGTTGCATATATTAGCAACAATGTCACTACTTTGGCCAACATCGGAACACAGAATCACTTTCTCAGTGGAGCAAAACGTGCTGTTTTTCTCCACTCCAAGTGTAGCATCCTACAAAGCGATCCGACATTGGCGCATGAATTCACTGCCAAGAACTTCCTCTCCACAGTGGTGTCCATCTTGGACCTTCCGAATAGTCCAGTCAAGCTGCCACCAACCCCCATCAAGCCAGAACCTACATCGCATCCGTCTTCTTGGAAGCGGAACAGGACCACCCAATTTGCGTCATGCAACTCTACTGGTACCAGTTCCAACCCCATCCCCGTGAACAACGTCAACACTGCAGCACCGGGTGAATTGTGTGAGAAGGAGGACGATGATGCTACATGGAACATTGAGTTCCCTGCTTTGCCGGCCACTGATGAAGAAATGGAACAATTGGCTAGTACTTACACTTTGCTAGCTCGTGCCAGAGGGTGGTAGGTGAGTCTTGTGGGCCACTTCCTTTCCACTGTATTTGGTGGCGCCTTATCAGATGCTTGGCCGTGGATGCCCGCTACCACTACCTCCGAAAGCGATTCCACGGAGGTCTTGGTCGTCTTTTTGCTTTCTTCAACTGCTGCATAAGTCTTAGTGAGCAGTTCGTAGGTCTTGTCGGGGGAATCTCCAATTGAGTCCTCCAAGTCCAATCCGGCAAAATCCGAGCTGGTTACTCCGGAAACCCAACGTCTGCCCAATGTCGCAGTGAGAACAATGGGTTCTCCGACATTCTTTGAATGCTAATCTCTCCCGATGACCGTGTTTGCCACGCGCCAATGGTCCACAAAGTGCCGGAACTTATCCTGCACTTCGTCCGCAATTTTTTCGTGTTCCGAGAATCTTGATTTTGTCAATCACCAATCACAAGACTTCGCGTGCCAAAGATCTGTCCCAAGTGATATCCAAGAACTCCTTGGGAATGGGCATTACAGTTTGAAAGAACAAGGAAGGATTCACTCCAAGACAAGTCAAGGTGTCAGATAATCAACTCCGTAGCTGTAATGAGAGCCTCAACGCTCTAGCCACCTCTGGAGTATACTGAGCTCGAATCTACGTCGGCTATGGATTGCCTACAATAGGAACAGGTGCCAGTGATGCTGGGCTTCTACCTGCGGATGAACAGTCTCACCACTTCCTATTAGATCTTATTCTACTGCTTGTTAGAATAAAGCAAAATGTGCTCTATCGTGAGTGCCTTTAGCGCTCAGAACAAACTCTCTGCAATCTAAATTCGTAATCGACTGTACAACACTTTCACGACAATAGTTCTCCTGTGTCTAGGTATACTTTGAGTGAAATTGTTCCTATTTGATTAATGTTTGGCTTGAATTGATGATTCAATCACAAAAGTGAGTTCAACAATTTTCCCTTGGAAAATCCCTTGTTTACAGAACTCGATTCGACTTCTACAACAATTCTGTGTTGAATGCAGTACTTTGGGATATCTTGCATTATTCCCTACTGCATCGTACACAACATCAATATTCCACTTGTATAGGATCTTTCCCTTTTTGTGTGGATACAGATTGTCCGACAGACTTGCGTCCGGCAGACTTGCGTCAAATCCCGACATTACGATCAAAGTCCGATCGTATGTGTCGAAAACCTTGTACTTGAATGGTTTCTTTTGGAACATAAAAACTCATATTTCGTCGTATCCCAACAGAGACACTGATGATGACATTCCCCAAGGAGTGGCTAGTACCATTCAATCCTTGTCACCATTACTGTACCAGCACCTGCTCAACAATGTTCTTTCCAAGACTACCAAACTTCGTGCCATTGTAGAAGGCACACCCAATGGTGATGGATATGCTGCGTTGAGACGACTTCTACAACGTGTACATCCAACCTACGTCAAGATCCCAAAAGATATGGTGCGCCAGTACCCCAATCAGGATGAAAGTGAAACTATTAAAGGCTACTTCAAGCGTTTTGTTGATCATTTACAATTAGTTGCATATATTAGCAACAATGTCACTACTTTGGCCAACATCGGAACACAGAATCACTTTCTCAGTGGAGCAAAACGTGCTGTTTTTCTCCACTCCAAGTGTAGCATCCTACAAAGCGATCCGACATTGGCGCATGAATTCACTGCCAAGAACTTCCTCTCCACAGTGGTGTCCATCTTGGACCTTCCGAATAGTCCAGTCAAGCTGCCACCAACCCCCATCAAGCCAGAACCTACATCGCATCCGTCTTCTTGGAAGCGGAACAGGACCACCCAATTTGCGTCATGCAACTCTACTGGTACCAGTTCCAACCCCATCCCCGTGAACAACGTCAACACTGCAGCACCGGGTGAATTGTGTGAGAAGGAGGACGATGATGCTACATGGAACATTGAGTTCCCTGCTTTGCCGGCCACTGATGAAGAAATGGAACAATTGGCTAGTACTTACACTTTGCTAGCTCGTGCCAGAGGGTGGTAGGTGAGTCTTGTGGGCCACTTCCTTTCCACTGTATTTGGTGGCGCCTTATCAGATGCTTGGCCGTGGATGCCCGCTACCACTACCTCCGAAAGCGATTCCACGGAGGTCTTGGTCGTCTTTTTGCTTTCTTCAACTGCTGCATAAGTCTTAGTGAGCAGTTCGTAGGTCTTGTCGGGGGAATCTCCAATTGAGTCCTCCAAGTCCAATCCGGCAAAATCCGAGCTGGTTACTCCGGAAACCCAACGTCTGCCCAATGTCGCAGTGAGAACAATGGGTTCTCCGACATTCTTTGAATGCTAATCTCTCCCGATGACCGTGTTTGCCACGCGCCAATGGTCCACAAAGTGCCGGAACTTATCCTGCACTTCGTCCGCAATTTTTTCGTGTTCCGAGAATCTTGATTTTGTCAATCACCAATCACAAGACTTCGCGTGCCAAAGATCTGTCCCAAGTGATATCCAAGAACTCCTTGGGAATGGGCATTACAGTTTGAAAGAACAAGGAAGGATTCACTCCAAGACAAGTCAAGGTGTCAGATAATCAACTCCGTAGCTGTAATGAGAGCCTCAACGCTCTAGCCACCTCTGGAGTATACTGAGCTCGAATCTACGTCGGCTATGGATTGCCTACAATAGGAACAGGTGCCAGTGATGCTGGGCTTCTACCTGCGGATGAACAGTCTCACCACTTCCTATTAGATCTTATTCTACTGCTTGTTAGAATAAAGCAAAATGTGCTCTATCGTGAGTGCCTTTAGCGCTCAGAACAAACTCTCTGCAATCTAAATTCGTAATCGACTGTACAACACTTTCACGACAATAGTTCTCCTGTGTCTAGGTATACTTTGAGTGAAATTGTTCCTATTTGATTAATGTTTGGCTTGAATTGATGATTCAATCACAAAAGTGAGTTCAACAATTTTCCCTTGGAAAATCCCTTGTTTACAGAACTCGATTCGACTTCTACAACAATTCTGTGTTGAATGCAGTACTTTGGGATATCTTGCATTATTCCCTACTGCATCGTACACAACATCAATATTCCACTTGTATAGGATCTTTCCCTTTTTGTGTGGATACAGATTGTCCGACAGACTTGCGTCCGGCAGACTTGCGTCAAATCCCGACATTACGATCAAAGTCCGATCGTATGTGTCGAAAACCTTGTACTTGAATGGTTTCTTTTGGAACATAAAAACTCATATTTCGTCGTATCCCAACAGAGACACTGATGATGACATTCCCCAAGGAGTGGCTAGTACCATTCAATCCTTGTCACCATTACTGTACCAGCACCTGCTCAACAATGTTCTTTCCAAGACTACCAAACTTCGTGCCATTGTAGAAGGCACACCCAATGGTGATGGATATGCTGCGTTGAGACGACTTCTACAACGTGTACATCCAACCTACGTCAAGATCCCAAAAGATATGGTGCGCCAGTACCCCAATCAGGATGAAAGTGAAACTATTAAAGGCTACTTCAAGCGTTTTGTTGATCATTTACAATTAGTTGCATATATTAGCAACAATGTCACTACTTTGGCCAACATCGGAACACAGAATCACTTTCTCAGTGGAGCAAAACGTGCTGTTTTTCTCCACTCCAAGTGTAGCATCCTACAAAGCGATCCGACATTGGCGCATGAATTCACTGCCAAGAACTTCCTCTCCACAGTGGTGTCCATCTTGGACCTTCCGAATAGTCCAGTCAAGCTGCCACCAACCCCCATCAAGCCAGAACCTACATCGCATCCGTCTTCTTGGAAGCGGAACAGGACCACCCAATTTGCGTCATGCAACTCTACTGGTACCAGTTCCAACCCCATCCCCGTGAACAACGTCAACACTGCAGCACCGGGTGAATTGTGTGAGAAGGAGGACGATGATGCTACATGGAACATTGAGTTCCCTGCTTTGCCGGCCACTGATGAAGAAATGGAACAATTGGCTAGTACTTACACTTTGCTAGCTCGTGCCAGAGGGTGGTAGGTGAGTCTTGTGGGCCACTTCCTTTCCACTGTATTTGGTGGCGCCTTATCAGATGCTTGGCCGTGGATGCCCGCTACCACTACCTCCGAAAGCGATTCCACGGAGGTCTTGGTCGTCTTTTTGCTTTCTTCAACTGCTGCATAAGTCTTAGTGAGCAGTTCGTAGGTCTTGTCGGGGGAATCTCCAATTGAGTCCTCCAAGTCCAATCCGGCAAAATCCGAGCTGGTTACTCCGGAAACCCAACGTCTGCCCAATGTCGCAGTGAGAACAATGGGTTCTCCGACATTCTTTGAATGCTAATCTCTCCCGATGACCGTGTTTGCCACGCGCCAATGGTCCACAAAGTGCCGGAACTTATCCTGCACTTCGTCCGCAATTTTTTCGTGTTCCGAGAATCTTGATTTTGTCAATCACCAATCACAAGACTTCGCGTGCCAAAGATCTGTCCCAAGTGATATCCAAGAACTCCTTGGGAATGGGCATTACAGTTTGAAAGAACAAGGAAGGATTCACTCCAAGACAAGTCAAGGTGTCAGATAATCAACTCCGTAGCTGTAATGAGAGCCTCAACGCTCTAGCCACCTCTGGAGTATACTGAGCTCGAATCTACGTCGGCTATGGATTGCCTACAATAGGAACAGGTGCCAGTGATGCTGGGCTTCTACCTGCGGATGAACAGTCTCACCACTTCCTATTAGATCTTATTCTACTGATATTCTTGCCAGAAGTCAATCAACAATGATCTCCACAAGCAGGTACAAAAAATCTCTTCCGGAAGCAACCTGCGTCAGCTCTCACCAGCTGTCGCGGCGTATAAAGCACATACGCACATGTTCTTCACGAACTAGTCACAGATCTGGATCTATCTTCAATACTTATCCATCTCTGTAAGTACTCGAACCGTACTCCCGTCCGTGTTCGATATCACGAATGTCCGACTTCACTGTCCGACATGTTCGACTGTTCTTTTATTTGTTAAGATCCCATTTCACCAACACTCATGGCGACACCACTCCAGAAAAAAGAATCAGCAATGGTTGCCTATGAATTGAATCTAATGTTTAACTCATGGATATCCACTCATATTTCATTGTGACAACGGAACAGAGTTTCGGGGTGCTGTCCTTGAGCTTGTCAGGAGTATCAACCCCACTACAAAAACAGTTCATGGGAAGGCCAGGAAACCTAATGTGCAAGGCAGTGTAGAAGTTGCCAACAAGGAACTGAAGCAAAAGATCACTAACTCAATTCTTGAGCGCAGGAACAAAGCTACAGGTAGAGAATTAGAGGAAGGGTCCATAAACTGGGTCACTGTTCTTGGTGATGCAATTAGGGCTCATAATTCCAAAGTTGGAAGAAACGGGATCTCACCTTATGAAGTAGTGTTCGGAAAGAAGTTTGATGACCCAATGTACTCCCACATTCCTGCTGAAGAATTCACCAATCTGGCGAAACCAGCTACAGTGCATAATCGGCTACCAGTGATGGGTCCTCTGTTCCGTGAGAAGATGGTGCTCACAGGTGAGCTTACTACTGATGTAGAAGATGATGAATTTGTTGTTGAAGCAGTTCCAGGACCTGCTGTATCACCACCACCACCTGTCCAGCTGAAGATGGCATCAAAACCTGTACCTGTAGGACAAAATGGAGAGCCTTTCCTACAGCCTTTTGGACAGCCAAAAAGAACCCCACCACTTCAGGGTCAGCTGAAGAGACCACCAGTGGGACAGCTGAAGAGACCACCAGTGGGACAGCTGAAGAGACCACCAGTTGTGGGACAGCTGAAGAGACCACCAGTGGGACAGCTGAAGAGACCACCAGTGGGACAGCTGAAGAGACCACCAGTGGGACAGCTGAAGAGACCACCAGTGGGACAGCTGAAGAGACCACCAGTGGGACAGCTGAAGAGACCAGGCCACTGGCCCACAGCTGAAGAGCCCACACCCTCTATTGTCCCCCCCACCCATCCATGTGCCACCTGCTACTGCTCTAGAGAAAAGTGTACAGAAAAAGCTGAAGCCAACAGGCCTAAGTGTTGCAGAAGGTCTGAAGAGGCACAAGTCCGAGAACCCAGACTTGGGAGATGGTTGGACTAAATGCTACTTGCTCTGCACCCAGTGCCAGAAGAGTAAAGGAAAACCAGTTTCCAGTCTTTGTGCCTACCATGATGAGAGTCTACGTTCCTACTTACCTAGAGATGCTTGGTGGCCCACACCATTGGTCACTAGTTTCTTAAGTCTTGTGAATCACGGCTATCACAATGAAGTGACACTGCTGATTGGAGCTGATAGGACAAATGACAAATTGTTGCAGTTTGGACCAGGTACAATAGAAAGACTACCAGACAACATTGAAAAGGGTGTTTTCCTTCTGTTCAACGGAAACCATTTTGCACTGGCCTGTGTATTGATAAAGGAGAATAGGGTTGTCATTTATGATGGTTTGGTCAGAGATGGTTCGTCCCTCAATCACTACAAAACAGCAGTGGGATATGTTCTGCAGAAGTATGGGCTAGTACACTCCAAAAAACGCACAAGGAACTTTCTCATTGACAGTGCAGAACAGCTGTCACCCTACAAGAAGAAGATTGGTTCAGCCTTCAGCACAGGAATGTGTACACTGGAACGGGCTAGGCAATTCATACAGTTGGATGGTTCATCTTGTGGCCCCTTGGCATGCTCCAAAGGGGCTGAGCTGCTTTCCTGTGGACAGCTCATGATTGGAAATGACAGGGAAGCTATATTGGAAGAGTACAGAAGTAGGCTTCACGGAGACTCTGTAGGTGTGTTCTGGAAGCCTAAGGTCAGAGTACACTACATCGAAGGTGAAGACTGTGATGATAACTACAAAACTGTGAGGGAATGGGGCTTGTACTCTCTGAATGGTGAGAACTTAGAGATGGTCACTCAAAATGCTCAGCATAGTGCTGGCAAAGAGGCCCACAATGAAAGTGAGGCCATTGAGGCCAAAAACAAAAGTGAATCCAACAGCAACAAAAGTGTGAACAAAAACGAAAGAGAGACCAATAACCCCATCAACATAAGTGAGTCCAACTCCAACACCAGCATTGAAAGTGAGTCCAACAGAAACAAAAGTGAGGCCAATGAATGTGAGATCAACAAAAGTGAGACCAACAAAAGTGAGGCCAATGAAACTGAGACCAACAACCAAAGTGAGACCCACTGTAGCAAAAGTGAAGCCAACAACAAAAGTGCGGAAGCCAATGAAAGTGAAGACAGCCAAAGTGAAGACAACCATCATAATGTAGAAGAAGACTGGGTGCTTGCTGCTATGAAGTCTAGAAGAAGTGACTTCAATAGAAGGCTAGCAGTGGTGAGGCAGAGAGAACAGGCAAAACGACACAAGGACCTTTATGAAAACAGCATCCAAGTGAAGTTAGGTGACACAGTTTGTGTCAAAGTTGACAAAAGGGACAGGACTTCAACTCATTCTATAAGAGTCATGGGTGTGGTTGCTGATATTTTGCCTACTAAGGCAGTGCTTGTGGTAACTCAAAATGGGGTCATTGGCAGGGGACGTGGCAGGCGGAAAAGCCCTACCTATATATCTCCAGAAGATTGGGAGCATAGTGATGCTGCACTGACCACCGTTCTTAAATTGGCCAAAAGTGAAATCCTTGAGGACAGGTTTGAGATGAAAGACTACTCCGTCTGTAGCTTTCAGGATGCCTACTCTTTTGAGACCAAGACTACCAGAAGGGCAAGACCACGGAAGATCCAAAAATGCAATTGCAAATCAACTGCTACTGCTTGCAGCTCCAATCGTTGTTCTTGTAGGAAGAGAAAGCATGTTTGTACCTCGAGCTGTGGGTGCCAAGGGACATGTTTCAATGGAGTAGTCAAACAATGGTGAGGCTGATTTATTTCCGGTGAGCACCAAATAGTTGATAGTTAAAGTTAGTAGTTATTTCTAGTTCTTTCTGTACTTTCATGAGTTCTTGTAGTTGTCAGTAGTGTTTGTTCATTATCCGTTTGTTGATAGTGTTAGTTCATTATAGTTCATTATCATTTAGCAGGAATCTATTTGTTCAGTTCTATTGAAAATGAGTTCTCAATACCCTTCTTCATAAAGGCCCAACCAAGTCTAGGTGTCTTTCCGAAAACAGGATGCTGTACCAAGTGATCTCCTTGCCTGGATATGATGCTGTTGGGAGTGATCTTCAGTCTTGTGCAACAGAAGTTCGGAGACCGAAGAAAAGCAGTTGTGAGACCATGGTATGTCCAAGTGTTGGAGCCCTTCTCCTTGGTATCATAAACAATAAAAATTGCATTGACTTCCTTGTTGAGCATAGCCCCCATTACAACTGTAGAGGCAATCTTCAGAGTTTCCACTTCAGTAGGGTTTGGATGTTGGAATAGTCCTGTTGGAGTTGGACTTGAAAATGGAACCGGATGATGATTGAAAGTCAGGATGATGGCAAAGTGAAAGTTTGCAGCTTTCAAGCATACTATCTGGAACAGGGACAACACCGTTTTGTCCCTTCTTGATACTAGCTGGACCTCCAGACAACCTGCAAAATTGAATTCTCCGGAAATAATCTTGCTCAGTTTGAGATGGCTTTAAGGACGGAATCTCTGATTTGGACAAAATATCTTTGTAGGTAGTCTCTCTTAAACGCAGTACCCCAATGAAGGAAAGCCACCTAGGAGCTTCCAAGAAATGGGACATGCAGTCTCTGTGGAAACGAGAGAGCTGGAAACAGACTGCCTCTTCAGAGGAACAGAAGACAGGCACATATGAATCTGTCCAACCAGCATACATAGGATAAAATAAAGTGTACTGGTGGGATTGCTTAAATGGGATTTTCGTTTTTTTCTTGGCTCTCCCTTCTTGGCTTTCTTCTTGACTTCCGACCATTGCAGCTTGGAGGATGTGTCACCATTGTGAGTGATCCTTCAACAACTGCTGCAAAGTTTCACAAAGCTAGTGGGATAAATGATGTACACACCTATCCCAGCCTTGATCATTCCTTTTGGGAGGTTACTACCACTGCTGTGGTGAACACCTTTGCCAGGTCTGCAATGAGCACAAGAAATGGTGCATCCAATGTGAGTTTCAATTGCTAATTTGATTTCTGAGTTTTGTGTGGGGAATGACTGCAGTGACTGCAATGACTGTGGGTTCGAGTTTCAAGCCTGTCATGCCCCCAGCATTCATTTGAAAAAAATTTAGCTCCCCCAGTTTCAAAACTGAGTCAGTCAGAAACGCACTCAGTTTCAAAACTGGGTCAGTCAGCACTCACTCAGTTTTGAAACTGAGTCAGTCACTCGCTCAGTTTTGAAACTGAGTTTTGAAGCTGAGTGACTGCAATGACTCAACAATGACTGTGGGTGCGCGTTATTTCAGGAAATTTGTAAAATGACATCGCCTGTCGCGCCACCATTTCTGAGATTGTGAAAGTTTTTTAGCTTTCTCAGTTTTGAAACTGCGTCACTCAGTTTTAAAACTGCACAGTTTTAAAATTGTGTGTCACATTCCCGGAAATGTAGTGTTAGCGGTTATAGACGGTGTAACATTTAGAAAAAGGGCCTTCGTATAACTATGATAACTGTGTTGCTACGTCTGTCTGTCTCCACGGGTGAATGCCATGGAATTTTCACAAGTCCGGAGAAAAATTACACGGACAAAAACCATATCCATCACTTAATTAAAAAGACCATCTGGTTTTCAACAGCATTTTTGACACGATTGCGTCCATCAATTAT
>CAKOGP040001766.1:0-19643 GCA_933822405.4 Cylindrotheca closterium | reverse complement strand
CGTGGTCCTGCAAGACTGGAAAATGTATTGAAACATAGCCTCAATATTTACAATTACGTGGAGGAACAGAAAAAAACAAGACAAGGAAGGATATGAACACAAACTTGATATTACACTGGCAAATCTTGGCAAGAAGAGTGCGAAAGAAAGTGCAAGACGACAACGCGACTATGCTGCGAACGTGGAGAAACAACATGGAAAGAGTCTCAGTGTTTCGGCGCGACAGAGGCAGCAAGGCGTAGACATAACTCCATATATGGCTGGCAGAGTCAGTCGTCTTCGCAAAGTGTCTGAAAGCCAAAAATATGAACGCAATGGTTCGAGAACTTCTCGATGAAAGCGACAAGGCCGCATACAATGAAGGCAAACCTGTGTCTATCACGTACACCAGTATTAGGGCTCTGATTGCCAATGACGTTGTCAGAAGATGGAAGGAGGAGCACAGGGACAAACCAGACGAAAAAGAGCTTCGAAAAACATTTCAGCCAATATCTGATGCAGAAGCTGTTCAGAAGGACTAGGCCCATTTCAAATACTTAAGCTTATTATTTTATTGCTGTTCAAAAACTCTTTATTGATTGCTGAGTGCTGTTCAGTTTATGTGCTGTCTCCTCTGGCGTCGGTAGTTAGGTGATACATCACTATTTTCGTCAATTCGTTTATGACACAAAAAGCGACTCATACGACTACAAGATACGTTTGCGCGCCACAATCGCGCATCAAAGTTCTCCAAGTGGGACTGTGGAGCGCTAGAATCCTCGTAGAAGTCAAATCGCGTTCTGTAAACAAGGGATTTTCCAAGGGGAAATCGTTGAACTCACTTTTGTGATTGAATCATCAATTCAAGCCAAACATTAATCAAATAGGAACAATTTCATTCAAAGTATACCTAACACAGGAGGACTATTGTTGTGAAAGTGTTGTACAATTGATTAAGAATTTAGATGGCAGAGAGTTTGTTCTGAGCGATAAAAGCAGTCACGATAGAGCACATTTTGCTTTATTCTAACATTCAATCACAAAAGGCAACAAAACAAATTTACGTCAAGAACAGCACTGCCTTATCTACAAAGGAGTGAGGGATTCGTTGACAAGAGAACTGTCAAATCAAACATCATGCTTAAGTTTGTGACAAAAGCGATGGATATCAAGCTTCGAGGTCAAGCCGATTTCACGACTACTCTTGAAGACCCAATCGAACTCTTGAAACCTATTGAACAATTAATGAAGAAGAGTGCCAATGCTGAGTATGACTTCTTGGATTTCTGGAAAGCCAATCAAAAGTTCTTTGCTATGAAGCAAGGAACAACCAAAAACTTGATGCATTTCAAGGAACAATTCTTGAGACAGGCTGAAGTCCTGCAAGATCTATATGGCGTTGCCTGGTTCCAAAATTTTGCAGTCAAGACAAAAGCGTATGCTGTTATTGCTAGCACCGATACTACTGCTAAAGACAAGTTCAAGGATGATATCTTTGAAGCCGTTCTTGCAACAGTATTCCTGTGCAATTGTGATCGAACGAGAACAGCTCCTCTGATGCTGGAACCGATGATATTGGGAGCCTCGTTACCGATCTGGAGGATCTACAAGAACCGCCAGAAGAAGAGATTGTATTTGAGCCTGAAGAGCCTCAAATAGCAAAGGTCACTTGATCTGGGCAAACGTATGCACAAGCTATAATGTCAGGGTTGAACCTTTCTCAGGTTCCAAAGAAACCAAGAGGATGACCATCGAGCAGGAGTGGCAGTTCTGCCAGTAAGAACAAGAATCGAGTTGCGACAAGACGCAAGCATCAAGAAAGGGAAGTGAAACTGTTGAAGGACAAATTGAAGTCTGGTATTTGTACCAAAGAGGGAAGTCCCAGTACTAAAGACAGTAAAGCTATCCTTGAAGCACAGCACAATCTATGTTTCCAACAGATTGGGAATGAGATGAAAGCTGATTATGAAGAGCACGACGCTATTCTGATCGCTCGTTGTCTGATGCAGATCAAGGCAAAGTTTGATACCGACGAAGGTCTGAGCTTCATTCAACAGTATTACATCAATCAAGGACTGAAGAAGCTTGGTGACAATGGAAAAGATGCTGTGGATAAGGAATTGAGACAAATGATCCTGAGAGATTGTTTTACTCCCAAATTTGTGAAAGACATGACTGCGTCTGAGCGAAAGAAGACCCAATCAGCGATGATGTTACTCGCGGAAAAGCAATTTGAAAAGACAATTAAAGGTCGCCTAGTATACCGAGGCAATGGAACTCGTGAATGGTTATCGCGAGAGGACACTGCAAGTCAAACTGCTTCACAAGAAGCAATCACCATTACTTGTGTTATTGATGCACACGGAGGTAGAGATATAATTACGATGGACGTGCCTCATGCTTTCATTCAAACTTATATGCCTGAAGCTAAGGAAGGAGAAAATTGTATCTACATGAAAATCACTGGCATGATGGTCCAGATATTGATTGACATGGCCCCAGGGTATCGCGAATACGTTGTTTTAGAGAACGGAAAGCGAGTAATCTATGTGCAGGTACTACGTGCTAGATATGGGATGTAGCAATCGAGCCTCCTATTCTATAATCAGTTTCAAAGTAATTTGGAGGCAAAGGGATTTGTTTTCAATCCGTATGACCCGTGTGTTGCTAACAAAGTTGTTGATGAAAGACAGCAAACTATCAGATTTCATGTTGACGATCTTATGTCAAGTCACATGGATCTGAAAGTAAATGACAAATTTGCTAAGTGGTTGAACATGAGATATGGTTCACACAGATATCTTGGAATGACTTTGGATTTCTTGGTGAAAGGAAAACTCAAGATCCGCATGGACGACTATGTCAAGAATATGTTGGAAGATTTTCCTATCAAGTTCAACAAGGATTCAAAGCAGGAAACACCAGCTGCTAACGCTTTAATGGAGGCTGGTAAAGGAAAGTTACTCAATGCTGAGTACCCTCAAATCTTTCATACTACTGTTGCAAGGGGACTTATGTCTCTAAGAGAGCTCGTTTGGATATCCATCCAACAATTACTATTCTTGCCTCAAGAGTTTGAGAACCTGAGTCTGATTGGAAGAAGTGTGTTCGCATGATGCAATATTTGTTTTGTACATTGTTGTATCACCTGACACTTTCCGAAGAATCACTATGAGTCATGAAATGGATGATCGACGCATCTTTTGCGGTGCATCCAGATTTCAAGAGCCATGATGGCGGCACTCTGTCTTTTGGAGGAAGTGCAGCTCAAGTGATGTCGAAGAAAGAAAAACTAAACAGTAGTAGCAGTACGGAAGCGGAACTGGTTGCTGTTGACGATGTTGTCACTATGATATTTGGGACTAAGTTGTTCATGGAGTGGCAAGGGTGTCCGATCGAGAAGAATATCTTGTATCAGGATAACAAAAGCGCAATTCTACTGGAAGAGAATGGTCGCAAGAGCGCGGGCAAAAGAAGCCGAGCTATCAATATTCGTTATTTCTTTATCACAGATCAAGTTGAGAAGGGAATAAGATCAAATTCTGTCCAACTGACAATATGATTGCGGATTTTATGACTAAGCCATTGCAAGGTGAGAAGTTTCGCAAGTTCAGGGATCTGATTCTTGGTCCACAGGAATAGGTCAGACAAGTATGTATATGTTCAAAATACAAAACAAAACAAAACAAAAAGTGAATGAGAGCATGTCCCATTGCTGCCAATGGTGATTGTCACAATGGCAGGAGTGTGTTGGGATATGACGAAATATGAGTTTTTACGTTCCAAAAGAAACTTTTCAATTACAAAGTTTTTGACACGTACGATCGGACTTTGATCGTGATGTTGGGATTCGACGCAAGTCTGCCGGACAATCTGTATCCACACAAAAAGGGAAAGACCCTATACAAGTGGAATATCGATGTTGTGTACAATGCAGTAGGGAATAATACAAGATGTCCCAAAGTACTGCATTCAACACAGAATCCTCGTAGAAGTCAAATCAAGTTCTGTAAACAAGGGATTTTCCAAGGGGAATCGTTAAACTCAATTTTGTGATTATGATTCAATCCAAACATTAATCAAATAGGAACAATTTCACTCAAGGTATAACTAACACAGGAGAACTGCAATGTCGTGAAAGTGTTGTACAATCGATTACAAATTTAGATTGCAGAGATTTTGTTCTGAGCGCTAAAAGCACTCACGATAGAGCACATTTTGCTTTATTCTAACATTGCAGTCTTGCAAGGCATGATTTTGGAAACTTTGGGTTTTAAGTTCTTGACCCAGGTGTAAACGGAGGACACTGTGTATTGGACCAGGGGTCCTAGAACAGGATCCTTTTCATGCTTCTCTTTCAGATCTCTATTCAACAGATCTGTTGCAATCTCAATGGAGCTGCCGGTCTCCACCATGTTTGCAATTGCAGTCTCGGCAATAGATCCAGGTTCAATATTTGGTTTGCGACCTCGGCCATTCCTCACTGCTGGGTCATAGACACCGCCAGATTCAAAACACTTCATAATGTCTTCTCCATTTTGGTGTTTTTAGGAAGTTTTAGGTCTTTTCTAATCTTGGACTGGATATGTATGTGCAATGTACTGGAAAATATTTAAAGGGCGCAAAAATTTGCCCGTTTGCGCGCATGTCGTGCATACAGACACGAAGGTAATATAAATTACATAGGCAAACGGAAACCCTCGACCTTGGGGCTCTAAAGGCTTTTGCTGTAGTGCCTGATCCAGAAAACTTAATTGACCACGGTCTTGACAAATATATTTAGGAACCTGTTGCAAGGGGAATTATTGGCATAGCTGCTTTCCCCAGGAAGAGTTAGAGCCCCAGTAAAAACGTGTCACTATATTCCAAACGTACCGTAAGTATATTCAATTTGTCTTCCGTCTCGCCGATCAAATAACAAAAAACGGAGGGGTACTAAAGTATCAGAGGCTTATATGGGGCAAACATCATCATTGTTGATCATGGTCTACCTACCCCACAATTTACTTCGTCATGTTGGCATTCTCCAAGAACGACCGCAGTACGCAAATCCCATACAAATAAAATAAATATATTGACAGGACTATCTTCGTTCTGTACCACCAATGGGTGTTCAAGCAGTTTTCAGAAAACAATTGAGTTGTCCTGCCAACATATATTGTTTGGCTTTTGGTAGATTTGATTCAATTTCAAGAGCTGTTTCACTTGGCTTTGACAGTCTTTTTTGAAAAAAGACTATTAACACATTAGGATGTGATACAGTCCAAATCAATTTTTGGAAACTCGCCGTAGATTTGCGTAGAATCCAAGTTTCTGGTAGGATGTGTCATGAATCATGCCTAGAATGGTACCTCTAAATTTTGCGCGCACCTTTGTGGCTATTCGTAGAAATTGTACCAAATGGAAGAAACACAAAACTTCCATTTCCATCGTCAACCTCCTGGAGGCTCGTTAGCATCAACAAAACATTGTTGTGCAAGAATTTTTTTGAATATTCTCGTTCATTAGGCCCAAAATCGAAAAAATCCTTTCACAACGAAAGATCGCACCAGGATGCCATCTTCTGAGAAACTGGAATTGCTACAAGTAGAGTTCATGATGGGCACAACAAAATTGTTCTTGTCGACAACGAAGTTGTCTTCTCGTTTTTATTTATTGAAAAAAATGGACGATGACCGATGATAATAAGAAGTCGTTAAGTGTCACCAATCGCGAAACCCGAAGGATATTGTAGAAGCCCAAAATGACCTGCTCCCACCTATATGGTACAGATGACTATTTCCCGTCACCCAATTCACAAAACGAATGCAAGCTACATAATATAGGTACCGGTATTACCAGGTACCCCCTGAATCACACTCGCGAGCGCTATTATCATCAACCGGAGAAGGAGTATTTGAAAATCCGAACAAGCGGTGGCGCATTATTATGATCCCATGAACTTTATGTGGCTTGAAGCGTAAAACAAAACAATGAAAAGCCGGACCATTGGAGCAGTTGTAGCTGGAATGTAAGGATGCTGCACTTTCATTTCCATCGAATTTTCTGGCTCCTCCTGCCTCGGCAATAGTGAAGCAACTTTTACATGTAAAAGCTGGCCCATTTAGCTAGGTAGTTATTCTAATTTTAAAAATTACACAATATATTATACAAGAAGCCCAAACATCGTGTTCACACTCTTTGTTTTGACAGCAGTTGCGGTTCAAACACAAAACCCAACGATTCCAACGTTTGCAAGCGGTGGATGGTCATGCTGGACGACGCCCCAGATTTGTAGAGCTTGTATTGACGGCGTTGACACTTTGCCCAAGTGGAGAGTCCAACATTCTCTGGATAGTCCGATGGTACATTGCAGTGTCCCGTTCGTTGCTTGAAGGCCTTGAGTTCATTGAACTTTTCCTGCCACGCAGAAGCATGGGATTGCCATATAAAGCCAATCGATTCGAGGTCTTGGATACGACGAGTGGTCATCGTAGAGGTAGGATTGTTATCGTTGAACTTCTTGTATTGATATCGTTGTCTCTTGACCCATCGTGCGAGGACAGGATCTTCTTGGTAAGAATGAGGAACGCAGCAGTGCCCATTCCTCATCTTGTATTGGATGAGTTTTTGGAACTGATCTCGCCATTGCTTCTCTTGATAGGGGCGAAAGCGAGCTGTGCTTTCTTCGTCTCCAAAAGTACTTTGCACATGGCTTGTCGTTCGTTGGCGCTTGTTGCATGGGTCGCCTTGGTGGTTATGGTTGGAGGATAAGAAGAAGCCTTCGCGGCTTCGCTTGGAGCTCGCAACGATGCTGCAGTAGGATCCCTCATCGTTCTGCGAAGAAAAATCTCCGAAACTTCGTTTGGAGGCGACTTTGCCGGTAGTGTCATTAAAGTTTTCCGTTTCAAGGTAAGAAGAAAATATGGTGGAGTCATCCATCATCATGAAACTGGAATCATACAATGATTGCGTTTGAGGGGCCGTGTGAGTGTCTGGTTCCTTTGGTCGGAGTGGCGATGGCTCCATGTTTGGATCATCGAAAGGGTCCTCAAAAGACGACACGGGTAGATGAAAGCAAGAAGAAGGAGACAGACTTATTGTTCTCGTATCCAAGAAGCCATCTTCTATGACACTTGAGTAGCTGTAGCTATCACTACGAACTCTGTTGTTGTTGGAACTGGCGATAAAATTCATGAGATGGAAAGAAGTGAAAATAGGTATTTTATGAGTCGACGATGAGACCCAATATTGTGAGGTTGGCTGTGTTCAGACGATCGACAGGGCCTTTTAAATACATAAACTTCTTATCGTAGATATTTAACGATGCTGGAGAAACGAGAAGTCGTGTAGTCATACATCGCGCAATCGGAGGGAGTGTATTTAAAATACCTACTAGAAATATGACCATTTCCCGTCACCATTTTCGGAACAATGAAAAATCAGGAGGTGGACTTCTTTTGGCCAAGAAGGCTTTTGAACTTACCAGTATTCAAGCTAGACTACGAGTAAAGGGACAAGTTGAAAGTTGACTAAGCAAGAAGAATCTTAGAGCATAAGGTAAATTATCCTTTAGCTAGTAGAAAGTTACTCTACGCTCAACAAATCCGCCCTATCTTGTTTGGATTCTTTAAAATATATCGTGTTTGCATCTACTAGAAGTTTTGACTGCAGTTTGTGGTTCAAACACAAAACCCAAGGATTCCAACGTTTGCAACCGATGGACAGTCATAGCGGTTGTAGAAGGAGCAGAAGCACCAGCGGCGTACAATTTGTATTGACGACGTTGGCATTTTACCCACGTCGCCAATGTAGGATTTTCGCAGTAGTCCGATGGAACATTGCAGTGTCCCGTTCGTTGCTTGAAGGCCTTGAGTTCATTGAGCTTCTCCTGCCACGCGGAAGCATGGGATTGCCATATAAAGCCAATAGACTCAAGCTCTTGGATACGACGAGTAGTCATCGTAGAGGTAGGATTGTTATCATTGAACTTCTTGTATTGATATCTTTGTCTCTTGACCCATCGTGCGAGGACGGGATCTTCTTGGTAAGAGTGAGGAACACAGCAGTGTCCGTTCTTCATTTTGTATTGGATTAACTTTTGGAGTTGAGCTCGCCACTGCTTGTCTTGGTAAGGGCGAAAGCGAGGTGTGCTTTCTTCGCCAAAAGTGCTCTGCGCAGCATGGCTCGTCGTCGTTCGTTGGCGTTTGTATGCTGGGTTCTCCTGGTTGCCTTGGTTGTTGTGGTTGGAGGATAAGAAGAAGCCTTCGCGGCTTCTCTTGGAGCTCGCAACGGTGCTGCAGTATGGTTCCTCATCGTTATGGGAAAAGAAATCTCCGAAGCTTGTTTTGGAGCCAACTTTGCTGGTGGGATCAATGGTGGGACCAACTTTGCTGGTGTCATTTGACTTATTGTCCTCTTCGGAAAAGATAGACTCATCTACCAATAATCTCGTATCATACAATGATTGCATGCTCCTATCATACAACGATTGCATTATTTGATGCGCGTTGTGAGTACCCTCGTCTTGTGATTCGATTGGCGATGGCTCCATGCGTGGATCATCAAAGGGGTCGTCAAAAGAAAAAGGAGGCAGGTGAAGGTAAGAAAGAGACGAACATGGTCCATCCATAGACAGCAAAGGGCTTGTAAGGAGTGACACAAGTTCGTCATCTTCGATCTTGGAAAAGCTGAAGCTATCGCCTCGAAGATTGTCGTTGTTGGCAGTCACGATCATGATGAAGAGGAATAATGAGTAATGAGAGAAATAATAAAATAATAAAACCGCGTGTAAATAGACGAAAGAATTATGTGGATTTGTTGCCGTTTTTACGCCACCATTTTTGTGACTGATCAGAAGTTGTAAATACCTGAAACTCGTCGTGTATTTCCATTCCTTGGTCGAGTTTAATTTGATCAGAAGGTAACACAAAGTAAAAATAACCTTTGTGAACCACAGAATTCGCCAAATACGAGACTAATTTCTCTTTACCTGAAGTAATGAAATAAATGTACTTCATTATTCGTGCGGATAAAGCGGAACCGCGAGCACGCGACAAAACAGACGTCATTCTATGGACGATGGCCGTATTTTGTTAGTGATATTCAACATTAATCAGACACCTCGCCATCTGTCAGATATCATGTTGTATTTGTATTCCGATTTAACTCGATTTGATCAGAAGGTGTCGCTGAGAAAAAACCACCTCGTGAACTTCAAAACAAAAAAGAAACTTAATTCTGAATTGAATACGTGTGTAAGGTGAAGATGGTAACAGTCACTATCGTATTACGTTGTTGTTGTGAATCGTTGTCGGATTCCTTTTAATTGTGATGTGGATAATTGCATGTTTATCCAAACGGATCGTGAACGTGTTCGCGTGTCGAACCCGTTCCTCGCCAATATATACATTACTTATTGGCCGTGCATGACAGAGAACAAGCTGGACATCTGCTTGTGTCTCTGACTCATCATGTGACATCTACGACATGCCTGACATCAAAACACTCCTCTCAAGTTGTTCGCATTACCTTGAAGGCGGACGACTTGCATTGCTTAATCCATTTTGGATATCAACAAACGACGGGGTAGAGCAGGTGTTATTCAGCCACTGACATGTAACAAATGGTAGTACCATCTCTTCTGGTAGGTTCGATATGGGGCATTCTACTCCTCGTCCAGTATAAAAAGAAAAATGGGGGGACTTCCGTCGATCAATCCACTCAAGAATGCAAAATGTCACAGTGCCGCTCAGTCTTTGACATTGACTTTCACGTTAGCCGACACTTTGGCATAGCTTATCTTCCCTTTCTTGGGGGATCCCTTTCCACTCTGCTTCTTGCTATCTCTTAGCAGGATGCCTGCGGCTTGGGCTGCTTTGCCAGCTGGAGTCAGTCGCCACTCCGCAAGTTCCTTTCTCTCGTCGTTTCCAAGTTTCTGGTACTCTGGTAGGGTGTGGAAGCGAAGATGGAGGCCGGTACGCTGGCCTTTACCTCCTCCAACTCCCACAGATGCAATGTCAACATCACCAGTGTCAACCTCAAGAGCAGAAATTTCTGCACTCTGGCGCTTGCCTCCTAGGTTTCGCTTGGCAACCGGGCAATGAGGCTGAATATGGGCCGAAGCCAATTCAAAATCAGCAATCATTACGTTGCTAGCTTGGACCATTGCAATTGCCGCATTCAATCGAGCATCACTGGAAAGAATTCCATCAAGTAGTTGTTTGACACGCGTCTGTTGGTTAGGCAACTGGTATGCAACATGTTCTGACGCAGAAACGAGGTGTTGGTATGCATTGCGGTGCACAGCAATGTATGCCTCGACTGTCAAGTTACCAGCTCCTTTCCACTTTGCGTTGCGCATCATGTTATCATACTTAGTGATCTCTGATAGCCACTTGTCATCACCGAGATAGGTTTTGATAAGGGCAAAGTAGGCTTTTCGGCCTTGTCCCTTCGCACGAAAAGGCTCGATACAGGAGACATAGTTCGTGGATCTCACAGCTTCATCAAGCTTCTGAAAAAGAGTCTTATCATCCGTTTTGAAGGATGGACAAGGCGTTTGAACGAATCTTGACCAAAATGAGGGATGTTTTGAATGTAGCTGATTCGCTTCCTCATGGCCGATACGTCATCCTTGGTGTAGTCGGCAAAACTCTCGAATGTTGTCAAGCCATCAAGTTCCAGTTGGTCCCGTATATCCTGCACGATGCGCATCTGGACCTCTTGCTCCCAGAAAGCAGTCATCGCTGCTGGATCGATTTGCACCATAGTTGTAGCTTATTTGGGTCTGATAAACTGAATTGAATACGTGTGTAAGGTGAAGATGGTAACAGTCACTATCGTATTACGTTGTTGTTGCGAATCGTTGTCGGATTCCTTTTAATTGTGATGTGGATAATTGCATGTTTATCCAAACGGATCGTGAACATGTTCGCGTGTCGAACCCGTTCCTCGCCAATATATACATTACTTATTGGCCGTGCATGATAGAGAACAAGCTGGACATCTGCTTGTTTCTCTGACTCATCATGCGACATCTACGACATGCCTGACATCAAAACACTCCTCTCAAGTTGTTCGCATTACCTTGAAGGCGGACGACTTGCATTGCTTAATCCATTTTGGATATCAACAAACGACGGGGTAGAGCAGGTGTTATTCAGCCACTGACATGTAACAAATGGTAGTACCATCTCTTCTGGTAGGTTCGATATGGGGCATTCTACTCCTCGTCCAGTATAAAAAGAAAAATGGGGGGACTTCCGTCGATCAATCCACTCAAGAATGCAAAATGTCACAGTGCCGCTCAGTCTTTGACATTGACTTTCACGTTAGCCGACACTTTGGCATAGCTTATCTTCCCTTTCTTGGGGGATCCCTTTCCACTCTGCTTCTTGCTATCTCTTAGCAGGATGCCTGCGGCTTGGGCTGCTTTGCCAGCTGGAGTCAGTCGCCACTCCGCAAGTTCCTTTCTCTCGTCGTTTCCAAGTTTCTGGTACTCTGGTAGGGTGTGGAAGCGAAGATGGAGGCCGGTACGCTGGCCTTTACCTCCTCCAACTCCCACAGATGCAATGTCAACATCACCAGTGTCAACCTCAAGAGCAGAAATTTCTGCACTCTGGCGCTTGCCTCCTAGGTTTCGCTTGGCAACCGGGCAATGAGGCTGAATATGGGCCGAAGCCAATTCAAAATCAGCAATCATTACGTTGCTAGCTTGGACCATTGCAATTGCCGCATTCAATCGAGCATCACTGGAAAGAATTCCATCAAGTAGTTGTTTGACACGCGTCTGTTGGTTAGGCAACTGGTATGCAACATGTTCTGACGCAGAAACGAGGTGTTGGTATGCATTGCGGTGCACAGCAATGTATGCCTCGACTGTCAAGTTACCAGCTCCTTTCCACTTTGCGTTGCGCATCATGTTATCATACTTAGTGATCTCTGATAGCCACTTGTCATCACCGAGATAGGTTTTGATAAGGGCAAAGTAGGCTTTTCGGCCTTGTCCCTTCGCACGAAAAGGCTCGATACAGGAGACATAGTTCGTGGATCTCACAGCTTCATCAAGCTTCTGAAAAAGAGTCTTATCATCCGTTTTGAAGGATGGACAAGGCGTTTGAACGAATCTTGACCAAAATGAGGGATGTTTTGAATGTAGCTGATTCGCTTCCTCATGGCCGATACGTCATCCTTGGTGTAGTCGGCAAAACTCTCGAATGTTGTCAAGCCATCAAGTTCCAGTTGGTCCCGTATATCCTGCACGATGCGCATCTGGACCTCTTGCTCCCAGAAAGCAGTCATCGCTGCTGGATCGATTTGCACCATAGTTGTAGCTTATTTGGGTACTGATAAACTGAATTGAATACGTGTGTAAGGTGAAGATGGTAACAGTCACTATCGTATTACGTTGTTGTTGTGAATCGTTGTCGGATTCCTTTTAATTGTGATGTGGATAATTGCATGTTTATCCAAACGGATCGTGAACGTGTTCGCGTGTCGAACCCGTTCCTCGCCAATATATACATTACTTATTGGCCGTGCATGATAGAGAACAAGCTGGACATCTGCTTGTGTCTCTGACTCATCATGTGACATCTACGACATGCCTGACATCAAAACAATTCTCCTCCGCAGTAGAACAATAAAGCGAATGTGCCGAAACCGCGACCACCTATTAAAGCAGATGTCATTCGATCGTGTTTTACTCGTACCTTGCTCGTACCTACTGGTATTTTCAGATTTTCCCCTACGAAACGCGAAGCGACGAGAACTCGTATCTGTTCCGGCATGTATCATCGAGCTGAGCCACCATTTTAGTGAGCCATCTCGCCGTGTCATGTGTTTCTTCAGAATATCTCCAATTCTTGTGGCTCGGTCTTTCTCCAACTTTCTACCAGTATACGTATAATGAAGACTGAAGCGGTTACTTTGAGGACCAGAAGTAGAAACATGGAAAATTCCAGCTCCTTTAGCTAGTAGCTAGTAGGCAGTTACTCTTATGTTCATTTACTAGACCAGTTAGACTTTTAATTTGAGTCCCATCGTTTAGACAGTTGTGGTTCAAACACAAAATCCAAGGATTCCAACAGTTGCAAGCGATGCATCGTCATGGGAGAAGGAGAAGACGACCCAGAGATGTACGCTTTGTAATGGCGACGTTGGCATTTTACCCAAGTAGAAAGGGAATTATTCTCGGGGTAGGCAGATGGTACATTGCAGTGGCCCGTTCTTTGCTTGAACTCCTTGAGCTCATTGAACTTCTCCTGCCACGCCGAAGCGTGCGAGTGCCATACAAAGCCAACAGATTCAAGCTCCTGGATACGAGGAGTTGACATGGTAGAGGTGGTGTCACCATCCTGGAACTTTTTGTATTGGTATCTTTGTCGCTTCACCCATCGGGCAAGAGCAGGATCCTCAGGGTAACAGTGAGGAACGCAACAGTGTCCGTTTTTAAGCTTGTATTGGATGAGCCTTTGGAACTGAGCTCTCCATTGCTTGTCTTGATAGGGCCGAAAGCGAGGTATGCTTTCTTCTTTATTGCTGGTGGCTTGCAGTTGAAACGTCCGTTTGCGGTTGCCTGAGCCGCCTAGGTTGTGGCTGGAGACGAAGCCTCCGAGACACTTTTTGGATTGCGCAAATATGCTGCTCTTATCTTCTTGTCCAAGGGTGGTGTTGTTTGACATGCAATCGTCTCTGAGACAGATTGATTGCGCTTGAGGCCCATTATGATTAGGGCTAGTTGAAAGTCGACCTTGTGATCTCAGAGGCGAAGGTTCCATTCGCAGATCATCGAATGGATCCTCGAAAGACGAAGGCACACGGAATTGAGGAGACGTAATCATTGATGCATCCAATGACAGCAAAGGGCTTCTCAGAAATGAAAGTATGCTTTCATCCTCAGCGATAGTTGAGTAGTCGTTTTCGGTACTAGAGAACATGGTAGTAAACAATTCCCTGCAAATGTTGAACCTGCAAATGTTGAATGATGAAGTCGAAGGAAGAATTGTGAGTTGAGCTGCGCGTAAGGAACGCTACTGTTTTTCAAGAGCCTCATTTTAAACCCGTTGACATTTTTGGTTTTGATTGGAAGCGACGGATTAGCACTGCGAAAAAGACTTCTTATCGGCAACATTTAGGACAGAGTAGTGTCTGTTTATGCGAAGCCTTTAAGTGCCGGAAATTTCCAAAAGAGAAGGGTTGGGTGGGTTATACTGCCGTATTATTTTTTATGCAGCACCTGGTACCAGGTTCTCGTATCATTTTGTACCTGTACCACACCGCGCCAATGGATCGAAAACGGGATCAAATCACAATAACCGCTGTGTCGCGCAAGCCAAGTACAGACAATTGCAGGTACACGTAGCGCATGTACACTACTGTGTCTACTGTTGGACAAACTCAGATTGGGCAGAAGCAGATCTCTAGCAAATTCCAACTATCACCCACCATCCCAGCTCCAAGAGTAAAAAGCCTTTTCTCGAAAGGGTAGTGGTGAAGGATAACGGACAAGCCCCATGACGACCCTCCCTTTATTAGTTATGAGTACAGAGCCACCAAGTTTATTCACACGATCAACCAAAACATGATGAGGACAGTTCAACCCTGACCATTTCCAGCGCAACGCGTTCGCTATGATGTCAGCAAGTCCTATCAATATGGAGAATGTAGCGTTCCCCGCGATGGCTGCCGCGTCGCATCACAAACATGAAAGAAGAAAAAAAAGCAATTGTATCAACAAGAAATCGTATTGGGTCAACGGAAGCCACGTGGACGAAACCATCACCTACAACCGATACACCATTGATACTACCGTCTTAGCTCCAACCACAGAATAGTCTGTGAACTTCAACGCCGCCACCAGCAAACTGTTCGACGTGACTAGTGACGTCTACGAATTCACAAGCCTACGCGTCATTGACAACACGGGACAAGCGATCGCTACAGAACCGGGACCAGGACTTCCAGCCCCATTTAGAGCCGCCGCCACATACTTCCGAATCGAGCTCCGATTGGTCCCCTTGCTCTGTTCCCTACAAACTGACATCGGAATCGACCCAACAAAGTTCCCGCTACATTCCAGGACGATCCGCACCACCAAGACCAGGAGGAAGAGCCTTTCGCGGGATTCCACCAACCAGAATTCCAAGGATTCCAGGGATTCCAAGGATTCCAGGACGATCGCTCCTTCCAAGCTGCAGAGATCAAGACTGTGGGAACCTTCCACACCGCAATGATGCCCCTTCCAACTATGGTGGTAAAACAAAACGTTCAAGTCACCAACGTCCAAGGAAGACAATTAGTGGTCCCGACATCCGACAGCAAACTATACTGCCCGGAAGCGGTTGTCAAGATGCTGTCATGCATGAGCATTATGGAGGAACTTGGACAACAACATGAAGAAGAAAATGGGTGGACAATACTCAGCCAAGCGGATGCAACAAGGAAGGCCACAACTTCCGAGACTGCCCACACAAAGAGGACCCCCAAGTCCTAAAACGGTTCTACAAAAAACTGGACCAGTGGAAACAATGAAAGAACGACGAACGCAATGAAAGTAGAAATAACAATTCCCATTATAGACAAGGAGGGTATAGGACCCAAGAAATCTGCGACACAGTCCGAGCCATTTAGGATCCATAGACGGAATTGGGGGAGAGGACAAACCTGTTGGTGAATCTCGTTGAAGCGGTCACAGCCCACACTTCCACAGCAGCAGCAAGGAAAAGACCAAAACGAGCCGCAACCCAGCCGGCACTACCATTCGTCACCTTTGGAAGCTTTGCGGCCATGGAACAAGCCCACCAACTGAACTTCTCGGTCAACGACATGCTGGCATTTTTGAACTTTCCCATGGGACTCAACGAATCCAACACACCAGCCAACTTGAAAGGACTCTACGACACCGGAGGATGCTGCAACATGGGCAAGAAAGACTACCACCTGGCCATCGCAAAAAACATCCGCACCTTATCAAACAGATCTTCGACCTACAGAAGATCCGCTACGCTCCAATCAAGATTGGAAGAATAAAAGATAGTGTGTCATCATCGAGTACTTCATTCCTTTCGAAAACGGACAGGGAGAGAATCACACTTTGGCGATAGGACTGACAAACGACCTTCCAATCAACACACTTTATGGATTACCATTCATCCTAAAAGCCAAGCTGGTAGCTCAGTTCTACCGGAATGCGGTCATTTCCAACTTCTTCAACCAGGAATTTGACCTCACATTGGAATGCCCGAGACTTCTCCCAACGGAACACGTGGAACGGAACCAATCATCGGATCGCAAAGTATTCTCTGTCAGATTTGACACCACAGACGAGAACCTTTGACAAAGACGGGAGAGAACTCCAACAGACTTCCGCCAACGAGCACTGGAAGCAGGATACGACAAACAGATCAGCAGAACGCAAGGGTTCTCTCCCATCGCCCATCCAATGATCACGACCATCAAGGAAGCGGCATATCAAACGTTTGCAGCAACATCAGCAACCGAGGAAGAAGAAATTATCGCAAGACGGGGACAGCTTCCTGACGGGACGAAGCCAGTCAAAGTTCCAAAGCGGATTTGGAGAGCGCAAGTGAAAAACGTGTACGAAGAACCGGAGGCGGACTTGGACAGTCCCGCAACCCACGATTGGATGTTCAAAGAACACGGAAAGACGGTAATCCACTTCTACATCCTAAGATGTGACGATACAGTGGATACAGTTGGAGATACAAAGTTCTTCATCACAATGGATTTGGACGCAGGCTACTGGCAGATCAAGATGACCACGTCATCAAAAGAGAAAACGGCGTTATTTGTACCAGATGGCAAGCAGCACTTCCTAGTGATGCCAATGGGGATACTAAGCGCCCACGCATTCTTTGTCTGTGTAACCATTCAATTCAAGAAAGAATGGCATGAGTTGTACAAAGAGACCCAAAAGCAGCACTACAAAAACTACTGGACATCATCAACAAGCACAGAGCGGCCATCACGCTGATTCTGGGCGAAAGCGCCGTCAAGGACATTGAAGCAAAAGTGGCAATCGCTCCATTAGAAACGGACCCAAATGCATCAGTAATCATCGTCAATGACATCATGCTATTCGACACCAACATCTTATCACTGATCGCATACTTTGTGGCCACACTTGAAATCCTCCAACGATACCAATTCACTGTCAACCTAAGAAAAAACGAGGTTCCTACCAGCACAAGCAGAATTCGTGGGACGTGACCTACTGCCCAATAGAAACGCCCCGGCACAATTCAAGTACTTGACGATCAAAGAACTATGCCCACCAGCATCCTACTCGGACATCCAGATGATCAACAGACTATTTGGATGGTACTCCCAATGAATACCAGATCTAGAGGAAAAGATCCAACGATGGAGGACCATGGCGATGGACAAACCAAGCCTGGAAAATGAAGAGGAAGCAGAACAAGTGAAAGCACAATGGGAGCCACAGGATGACAAAACGCTGGACAAACTCAAGCAAGCTATTGTCACAGGCCCAATATTGAAGAGACCCAACCCAAAGAGACGATTCTACTTGAAAACGGACTGGTCAAACAACGCCATGGGACCGGTCTTCCTACAAGCGGACACGACAGAAGAAGCAGGAGAGTCAATGAGAAAAGAGATCGAAGGAGGAAAATGTGAGTTTGACAAATCAATGTCAAAACTCAGACTCAGACCAATAGCATTCATATCAAGAATATGCAAGGGCAAAGAGCGAGACAACAGGTCAATGGGCGATGAAGAAGTTCCGACAATGGCTCATCGGAAAAGAATTTACTTGGATCACGGACTGCAGCAGACTAACCAAGTTCTTTGAAGGCAAATACGACATCACACACACGCACTGCAACAATGAAAACTAGAGCTATTGGCATTCATCTTCACTATAGTTCACAGAACAGCGAAGATGCTCACAGAATGCGATCTCCTGTCAAGATACAAGGGCATCCTAAGCACGTGGAGGAATACGGAAGAAGCCCACACAGACAACCCGATCATTGCCGCGGCATGGAAACTTAGAGAAGACAAAGCAATGGATCATTGGAAGATCCCTAGACACCATTGTGAGCAGCTTCGAACTACTTGGAGGAACCATCTTGCTAACAGCTCGCATCAGCGAGGAGGAATATTGGCAGCTACAACATGACATACCAAACATTGAAACGTTTGCCAAAAGGGTGGTCAACAACACAGCACAGCCGCCAGTAGGATGGTTGATTGTAACCAACATGAAAAGATTCAAATCAACAAACTCGGAGGCCCTTCCCACCATCATCAGAAAAGCAACAACACAGGGCGCAACACACTGCATACTCATGTGGACGGGAAAGTCAACCGACAAGATCATCAAGGAATGGGAACAATACATCAAAAGAAAAACTAGAGACAGAACTGACCTACAAACCGTGACAAACACGACCAGAGGCAGCACAGCACAAGCAGACATAGACACCGAACACACCATCATACTCACAGCCGGAAGAAGGAGAGTGATGGAGGCATGGAGCAGAAGTTCAGTCGATGAATACCCATACTCACAGCCAGGAACAATTGAACGCACCAAACGAAAGTTACA
Organism: Cylindrotheca closterium; assembly: GCA_933822405.4. Classification (NCBI taxonomy): domain Eukaryota; phylum Bacillariophyta; class Bacillariophyceae; order Bacillariales; family Bacillariaceae; genus Cylindrotheca; species Cylindrotheca closterium. The sequence goes on along the minus strand of CAKOGP040001766.1, from coordinate 1,090 downwards.
CGGGATATTTCAACGTGGCAAGACTGGGACAAAACAGAGTCCACACGGTCAACTCACAAGGATACACACAAGTACATGAGATCTAGGATACCACCAAAATCGCCCCCAGCTTCCATACAACACCCATGATCTCAGCGCAAGGCACGATAGCAATTGCAACCAGCGACGCAGAGGTAACATCACCGGTCCAAACAATCAGACCTTGGGAAGCCCTCAGCCTGTTTGGTTTCACAAAAGAGGATAGCAGAAAACTGTTGTTTGAGGAGAAACTCAGTTGGAGAGAGACAAAAGAAACAATGCAGAGCATGGCACCACAACAGGTGTGGCAGCAAGTGTTCACGTACAGCATGTGCAAAAACATTCAGCGACAACACCTATCAGACAAAACAGAACACAAATTCTTGAAAATGTACGCAAGACCAAAACATGCTAAAAACACCTAACAGCTATAGTCAGCAGATCCATCAACCCATTCACAACGCTACCGATCCCAACAGGAGAAGACTGGCAAGAGAAATGCAACGGAGCCCAGACATCAGACACATCATCAAGGCAATCTGCAACAACAAAAAGGTAAACAAATCAAAGCTCACAAACCCAATGTATGCCTCAGAACTCAACAGAGATAAACTAGAGATTGAAAACGGCATCCTATACCAATTCGAAGAACCGAAGTTGGCACCAATGCGTCAGCTGCAACGAGCGGTCGTCCCACCAAGATTGAGAGCAACAATCATAGCAGCATACCACGGATCACCGATGGCAGGACACGTAGGGTTCCACAAGACGTATTACAGGATAGCCGCAAGGTTTTGGTGGCCTGGGATGGCAAAGGATATCAGAGAAGCAGTCCTAGGATGCGGACATTGCAATGCAGCCAATGTGTCGAGCCGCAAAAACCAAAAGATTCTACAACAGACCCCAATAGAAGAACCATTTGACGTATGTTGCATGGACGTTTGGTCGCCAGGTTCAACAAAGAATGCTACCAAACTGTCCACAACTTTGAGGAAGACACTCACAAACAAAGGAGTAGTCACTTACATTTGCAACATGACTGGTTGTGCCACAGTTGCATTCATCAGCTCCA
>CAKOGP040001765.1:5454-19869 GCA_933822405.4 Cylindrotheca closterium | reverse complement strand
GCCAAACATTAATCAAATAGGAACAATTTCACTCAAAGTATACCTAGACACAGGAGAACTATTGTCGTGAAAGTGTTGTACAATCGATTACGAATTTAGATTGCAGAGAGTTTGTTCTGAGCGCTAACGGCACTCACGATAGAGCACATTTTGCTTTATTCTAACAGCACTCACCAGTGGTGCATCCTTTACTCTTGCTCTTTTGGCGCATGGAAAGGAAAATGTGAACCGTGTATTGTTCTTGGTTTTGTTTTTCCTTAACTGGATCTGAACATGAACACTGTTGGAGGGCATGGTTCAAAAGCTTCTTGATGGATGAGCTGCCATTGGCATCATTCAAGTGGTAATTGATGGATGACCTGCCATTGGCAATGGTCAATGTTGATGGAAACCAGAGGATATGGCCCTTCCCAGTGTTTGGAGAAGTGAGAATCAATTGAGAATCAATGAGAGAATGAATGGGAGAAAGACAATTGGCATACCTTATCCTCTGCAGGTTGAAATCTTTCTGAAGGGACAATGACATGACTCTTGACCTTGGACACAAGGTTGATGGATTCTTGCTCGGTCTGTTGCAGTGTTTCAGAGAGTTGAAGAATAATCGAGCGAACTTCCCAGTTACAGTGTTCATTGCAAAGAGCATGAAGCGGTTGAAGATCCATTGCCATTGTGGTGGACCGAAAAGTGAGGACGGGTGAAATTGAACCGTAGTAAAAAGTAAACAAGGCGGGCAGGCCAAAGCTACAATGCGCTGGCCAAGGTCTAACACCAGCCGGTTTTGAAAATGGGGGATTTGGGGGCGTAGATTGGGGTGAGTGTCAAGCATCCAGGTTGCGGGGTGGGTGACGCAGAGCGTCTCCCACTTTGGCAAAGTTAGACATTATGATTGGATGGTCAAATTGACCATCCAATCATAATTTGATAAAGTGAGACATTTTGATTGGATGGTCAATTTGACCATCCAATCATTTACTTGGAAAACTTGAGACAAGATGATTGGATGGTCAATTTGACCATCCAATCATAATCTGACAAAGTTAGACAATATGATTGGATGGTCAATTTGACCATCCAATCATAAGATCAGAATGCTGCAGAGAATATGATTGGATGGTCAAATTGACCATCTAATCACAATGTCCAAAGGCTCCACACAACATGATTGGATGGTCAAATTGACCATCCAATCATCTCGTGTGATTGTCGTGGCAACGGAAAAACAAAATATACGCGAAGTATTGACTTCTTCGACTTTTATCAAAACCACAAGACAAAAGATGCTATCTTGTATAATACGACCTTATTGTGATCACAAACCGTGCTATTGTGACCTACACCACTATTAGGTAATAATCTGTACTAGATCTCTATATACTGTGAATTGCAAAGTTTGGCAAAGAACTTTTGGTAGAACCAATCAGATTGAAGGAAATCCCTCCAAATCACTTGAATTGTTGCAAAGAGTTGAAAAAAGGAGCCAAACATTTCTTTTCCCATTGCAGCAATTCAAACCATTGCCAAATATTGATAACTGCTGGTACATCGAAAACTTTGGTGAAGGCCCGCCCTTGTCTGGGTGACGACATGACAAAATGTAAAGGTTCTCCAAATCTATGCTGAATTTATTATCAACACCAAGTACCTATAGTTCAATCACTTCTACCCAGAAACCCCCCATTCCAACCCCCCAATCATGATATTCATACCCATGCACAACAAATATGCGTTAGAATAAAGAAGCTTGAGAAATTAGGCCCACAGTTTGTCCAATACCAGTTTTGAAGCAGAACTTACCATTGTTTTGACCCCACCAATTAGGCCAATGTATGCAGGGTCTAGGCGGAATCCATGACTAAATCACATACTGCTCAAGGCGTAAGGATTGAAAGAAGCGATTGGTGTATTGTTGAGTGGTTGTGCCCCGATAGTATGGCGGCCATGGGAACCTCCTCCTGAAAGATGGCAAACCAGAGGCAACTTGATCAACATTGGTTGGTTGTGGAATGATAAAGGTATAGAATAAATCACCAATCGCAGCTGTGAATGTATTCTATATAAAATGAAGCTTGCCATTGTATTTGGTTTCTTCCTGGGGCCCATAGATGCCGATTCATCGTTTCAGTCGGATTTGCCAGTTGACGGATTTGACTGGAAATCTTCGGAAGCAATGGAACTTTGGAAGCAACAGCAAGATGATAAAAGACAATGGCATTGGGTACATTACACCAATGGACGATACTTCATCATCAATCATTTCAATCACTTCTTCTGTTGTTGGAACATTTGATTGTCAGGAAACATCGTTGATGGACCACAGTGTGACCGAACTTTGTTGTTCCAGCAGAAGAAGAGATGAGGAAAACTTTCATCGCAAGTGGTTGGTGATTGATGGCAGTTGCTTCAAACCACTTGTGATAGGTGTTCGGTGCTCGGTTTTGGGGTTGATGGGTGCACAAGAGGTATGTCTGTCCACGTGTGCCGTTACGTATTGTCCTGTACCACCTACTACAGTGCATCGTGTGAGAATTTTCAAAAAACTACCACTTTCAATTGGGATGATTTGATTGGATGGTCAATTTGACCACGAGCCTGTATAGCCGTGGTCAAATTGACCACAAGCCAATCGGGCCATGGTCAAATTGACCACGAGCCAGTAGAGCCATGGTCAAATTGACCACAAGCCAGTCAAGCTCTGTCCATTTGACATGCAGCATGCCGTCCAATCATCGAATAGACCCACCGCATTTATACACAGAGTCATTTCTATTTAAATATGGAAAAGTGGTCTGCAAACAGAAAAAATGGGGAATGATTTTAAAGAGGACGGGCATGCTTTTTTCATTTGTCCTCTCCCACCCTCCCCACAGCCGAGTCGTGCTATTTTGACTGACTGTTTGTGGACACGGATGAGCTGGTTGCTGCATTGATTTTTCAAGATTACGCCTGCAAGATTCCCTTTGTAAAGTTGCTATTGCGTGTGAAATGACTAATCGGACCACAGTTCCCGGCCGTTCCTGACGACTATGTGTGTATCCATTGAATTTCCTATTCAATAGTACTCCCTCACTCTCTGTTACTTCAGTTGTGTTTGAACTTATGTGTGACATGTGTGAAGAGCAATAGACACGCTTTCTACGATTGGAATGTTGTATCGGGTTGTCAAGCTTGGGTTGGTGGATATCATCTTGACTCAACATTGAGAATTGCGGAAATTTTCTAGTTGTCTAGTTTGCACATTGTGACAATCGACGCCCGTGAATCAAACGAGGAGTTGAGAATCAAGAAAATTAATCCCAAAAAATTCAGGTTTTCCAAAATTCACGATGCTATACCTGTGTTACTTGCGAAAGCCAACAAACGATAGTAAATCATCATCATCGTCATCATCCGAATCATCAATGCCATCTTCAATGCGCAGAGACAGTCCAAAACCCCGAGGAGCTCGTTGACGCCCCACTATATGAGGATATTGTTCTATGGTAGCGTCAGAGCCTTTGGGACTCGATTTTCGCCGTGGATTCATTGCTTTAGTACTTGACAACGATGATGGCGGTGATTGCTTTCGATTGCATTTTGCGTACGGATTGTTCAAAAGTATCTTACTGGCACCACCTGCAGTAGTTCCTTCCAAAAAGAACGAGACGTGATTGGTTAGATGTGGAAAGTAAAATCGATCATTCAATCTAAAGGTTGTACAACTCACGTGCTGCTGGAAGTACAAAAGTGGAATTCGAATTTGTTGTGGCCTGAGTGGAAATAGTAGTAGGTCGCTTCTCGCCTTGGATTCGACTATTGAGCATGTCAATATCCTTCAAAATACGACCCAGCTGTGCTTCAAGACTAGTTTTTCGTTGACGTCGATCCCTTGATCGGCTCAAAAGGTCGTCCTTCTGTTTTTTGAGTTGTTCCCGTCGCTGTTTGGATGCTTCCTACGCCTTCAGTTGTTTAATTAGACAACTGTGCTCCCCATCTTGGATCTCGCTCTGGGTTTCGTCTCGATTATTGATATTATGAAAAGAGGAAAACAATTGAGGCTGAAATACCATCGCATGAGCAACCAAAGGTGCACGGGTCAATCCCAATGCTTGACAGGTAACTTTGCGTTTCTTGCACTCGTTCCGAAAGGATTGTGAGGAATAGAAGAACCGTCGTCGATATTCTTTCGATTGCATTTCTAGTCTGTCCAAGTTTCGCCGCGCTTCTTCCTTCCTTTCTTTTGCTTGCAGTGCCTCTTGTTGGGTTGAATTTAGCTTTTGACGAGCTATCTTGGCGTCTTCTTGGAGGATTTTTGTTTCTTTGGAGAAACGTTCTTGCTCCACAATCATCCCTTGGCGTTCTTCCGCAAGCTTTTCAGCACTAGAATTTCGTGCCTGAATCTCTAACTGAATTCGCGTGGTCTCTTGACGCACATGTGTCATTTGGGCCTCCATCCTGGAATACTTGTCCAGGAGAGACAGCATTGCTGAAGGAGGTTGCATCGACTGGTCATCGTCTTCATTGCTTATGTTGCTCTTTGCAGTAGTATCTTCCATTATTCAATGAGATCGATGACTTTTGTGCCTATTTGAAAGCTAAGACACAGTGAAGAGTACGAACTAAAGTGATGCTTTGTTGTAATCCTCGAACTTGCGTCCAGTGACAATAACCAGCAGATAAGACTCTCCCAAATGTTGCCAGGGATATGCCGCAATTTGCTGTGAATCTGGGCACGCATGCGCGACAGAACGATTTTCTCACTCTTTCTGCAGGGGTAACGAGCCAAAAATCTGTTTTTTTTAAAAAGAACTGAATCGTTATTTAATGTCTTCACGTCCTGGTGGTGTTTTGATATTCGGACCTATATTAAAAATATCTTCTTATAAACATAATTTTGCTGTAGATTTGCTGTAGATTTGCTGTAGATTTGCTGTAGATTTGCTGTAGTCATTACAGATGTTCCGAAATTGCTGTAAATGATGACCACAACAAATTTACATCAAAGAAGGGCTTGCGTGCGCGCATTCCAGGCCAGTATGTCGCTACACAAGTTCAAGCGGCCAGGGTAAACGGTTATACAGGAAAGTGCGCTTGCGACAATTTTGCTGTAAATTTGCTGTAAATTTGCTGTAAATTTGCTGTAGTCATTTACAGATGTTCCGAAATTGCTGTAAATGATGACTACAAAGACTTTGATATTACTTCTTTCTCAGAAATACACTTATGGTGTTCCATAAGTGAGAGCTAATCGTAGAAAGACTTTGCTGTAAATTTGCTGTAAATTTGCTGTAAATTTGCTGTAGTCATTTACAGATGTTCCGAAATTGCTGTAAATGATGACTACAACAAAGGAAGGACTGCTTGTTGCTGTTAAGAAAACGTTATTACAAATTGGAGGCACGAGAAAGTGAGGCGTAGCGATTTTTTAAACTTGTCCAAAATAGATAGCTACAGCGTACTAGTCTATAACCTAACAGTAGGACATCTAGTTTATTCACTCTGGTGGTACAGTATTTGCTTCAAAGATAGGATGCCCATGGTCCATCGCATACTGGACAAGAACAGCCACCGCTTCAAAAGCATAGACATGATTATCAGGATCGTGATGGTATGTATCGAAGAGGATTCTGTAATCCTTCAGTCGACCATTCAAACTCTCATGCCTGTTCCGGTGTCACTACATTTTCAACCATCCCGATGTCTTCTGGCACCGCACGTAGCAATCAAAGTGATGTTGGATGGCAAAGAATGCATACTGCAAGAAAGAAGCTCAAATTCAATTTCGAGAAGTTTTTTAATTTGAAAAAAAAACAGTTAAATCGCGCGCATGTACTGCTGGCGACTCCAATGATTTTGTTGTGGTCATCATTTACAGCAATTTCGGAATATCAAATTGCTGTAAATGATGACCACAACAAAATAATACAAAGTCGAAAAGTCAAACCGATTTATTTCGTCTACTTAACGAGTTTTGTGAATGTTAAACATTAGAAGTCGTAGAAGGCAATCACAGATTTTTCCTAAGTAAAGCCTTTAATTGGAGTTTCGTGCAGAAGAGGGTGAAAATGACCACATGGACTCTTAAAAAACGAGAAAAATCTGGTTTTACAACAAATTGCGGGGTATCCCAGCCAGCCGCACGTCTGCCTTGATAGCTCGATGCAATATTGGATGGCTCCGACGGCGGAATGACTGTAGACCTTGTTATAGACCGACTCCTTTGACTATGGATTTGCACCGGCATTGGCGCCAGTTAGGGTTAGGGTTGACACCCACTGAGTTCATTCACAACCAGCGGGAGGCCATAGAAGCAAAAGCTATGAAAGCAGTGTGCTCTAAGTTTGTGAGAGCCAAAGCAATGCCTGGTGGTATGGGGGATACTACAAAAAATGCATCCGGGGCCATTTGTCCCCAGATGACAGGGGATACTATGAAAAATGCAACTGAGGCCATTTGTCCCCAGAAGACACCAGGATTGAAGACACCAGCCACAACCAAGCCTCCACCAAGAGGCTTGTACTCCATTTCCGATGTGTCAATAGAGGGAAAAGAAAAAAATGTGTTTGCCAGGTCAGTGGAGGTGGAAGCAGGCCTAAAGACAGTAGCTCCGATGCATCAATTGGTAACAGAGGCAGAGGAGCATATGAAGACCCTTCAACACACTATCCTTCTCTCCGGTAACAGAGTTATGCTTGGTGCGGCATGGATGGATGAGAATAACTACCGTCAGTTTCTTCGCTTCCCGGAAGTATTGTTCATTGATGCCACTCACAAGACCAATAATGAAGGACGCCCCCTTCTGCTTATTTGCGGGAGGGATAGTGCCGGCAAGGCTTTTGTGGTCATCCATGTTTTCATGCCAAACGAGTCACAAGCTTTCTACCGATGGATATTCTTACAGGCACTACCAGCTATGCTTGGTGTTAGAAATCTAAAACGAGTGCATCTTATATTGACAGACGGAGATGCAACTGAGTATAATGCTGTTGATCAATCCATCTTTTGTTATGTGAAGAATGCGATTTGGGGCAGATGTGGGCACCACCTCATAGAAAAAACATTCTTGAAACATGGCCCAAAAGACAGTGAGGTGAAAAACCAATCTAATGGACAAGCCATTCTACTGGAGATCCGGAGATGGGTTAGATCTTGGATTGACGGGACTTCCTGCCACAGTAAGAAGGAGTATGAATTGTCCGAGGCTCTCCTGCTACAAGAACTTCAAACAAACTCTGTACTCAGGCAATTTGTTGGAGACAAGGCTGCAGAAAAATGTGTAGGATGGATCCTTAATCACATTGTTACACTCAATGACCAGCAGTTTGCCTTTCATTGCAAGAACAAAATTCGGTGCTTACACAAGTACACTACCAATGCTACTGAGGGCATGAACTATGCAGCGAAGCACAGTGGCATGTCAGCACAGCCACAAAATGACATGAAGACCTCTGCCTCCAATATGTCAGCATATATGGATATCAAAAGTTGGGACCGGGAGTATACCCAAATGCGAATGACCAACTCTACACCTTTGTATTTTGCAACAGACTCAAGGGTTCACAACATAGACCTTCCCTTCCTTCTTGATTTGTCGCATAGCAGTAGCATTCCTACCTGTAGACCGTCCAGACATCTTAATTACTTCACTGCACCAAGTCTCCAACCTTATAAAAGCAAGGACTTGGCACAACACAATGGGGCTTTTATGGTACACACTGACAATCTCTTTGCGCAATGAAAGTAGACAGGCAGATGGAAAAACTTCAGAGTGCAGAAGCGGATGCAGGAACCTGTCTCTGAGGAATATGGATTGCTCCTGGCCTACCACCGGCAGAAGGAGAGGGAAAAGATCGATTTGTTGACAAAAAGGATGCTGTTCCTGTGGTGATGTTTTTGTTGTTGTCGGTGAAGATGTTGTGTCTTTGCTGTTTCTGTGTGTTTTGGAAGCAAGCAAGCCAGCTGGTTGTTTGTCGTTGAAGTTTGGGCTCTCTGCAGACACGGTAGGCGTGCGGCCGGCTGGCAACATTTGGGAGAGTCTTATCTGCTGGATCTGTTTCACTTGCGACGGATGTCGTACATACCATATTTGCAGGATTGATTGACTAATTGTAATGTACCAGGACCCGCCGCAACTCGTCTGTTGCCCGACCGTTTCTGGATTTAGCAAGTCCGACTTCTTTGACTACTAAATAGTTTTTAAATACACCCCTGGGCTGGGGCATTGCAGCGGAAATAACATTGTTTTGACCGGTTTTGTGTCGCAGTGACTTGTTTCGATTTCTTTGATTGGTTTCAAAATAGCTTGACCGGTTTCGTGTTGCAGTGACTTGTTTCAATTTCTTTGACCGCTTTCAAAATAGCTTGACCGGTTTCGTGTCGCAGTGACTTGTTTTGATTTCTTTGATCGGTTTCGCTTGATCAGTTTCGTTTGTTTCGATTTCTTTGATTGGTTTCAAATTGTGACATCATTTTTTAAAATCAGAAACTGATGTACGAGAGCCACATCATACTTGGATGGAGCCATACATCTCCACATATTATCATCAAATAAATCTCTTTCATGGACGAGCCGCCCATCAACCATCTTGTCACTCCATTGGAGATGATGGAACCTGGCCTTGCTCTGAAGGGCTACAGCAAAAGGTGAATCAAGCGTGCCAAGGGGGAAGACAAATGTCTTCCGTTTCCAACACCACTTCAGAGTTTCTCCCTGCACTGCAGTTTGGGTGCACGCCAACATGCAAATTCCAACATTGCAGGCGCAAGGATCAAAGGAGGAGTAATTGACCCTAACATCTCTTGATTGGACGACTGTACTATCTACGAAAGTACCCAACAAAGATGAGCTGACGTCGTCCCAGTTTGACTACTCCAAATGACTATTGTGTAAGAAAGAATCATTGTGGAACTACCATCGGAGATCAAGAGAGCCAAAGCACATGAGCACCTGCAATACACATGACTGGCAAAACAAGATCTTGAAGACACAATTTCAACACAACGGAGATAGATTTGCTTCAGCTTTTGAGGCTTGTTGCGTCTTGGCTCATAATCTAATCACAAGAGAGATGTCATTATACGATATTATGATCGAGGATGCTGTAGAAACTTATGAAGGGGATAAATATAAACCATCTTGAGTAGGGCCCCTAATTGTATTTACTTTGCATCTCATTCTAGTAGTCATGTTTACCCTCTTCATCTCTTGGTTCAGCATATTGAGGTAGTTTGTCTTCATCCTCATTATTGTGACTGTTGTCTTTATCCTCTTCTTCAAGAACTGCCATGCTGCAATGTTTGCCACCCAGCGGATTTGGCTGTTTGGGCTTGGTGAATCTCGTCAGGATCTCAGCTATGGCACCTTTCCTTGGTCAAAGGTTTTCTACCTTTCCATTTTTCAAGGTCTGAAGCTCGTATTTGTGAGGTTTGCAATGGTCCATAACGTAGGTTCAATCCTACTGTACTGTGACTTGGATTGACATGATTTTCAATTTATCTCGTGACTCATTTTCTTGACGTGTTTCGATTTCAAAATAGCTTGATTGACCGGTTTTGTGTCGCAGTGACTTGTTTTGATTTCTTTGATCGGTTTCAAAATAGCTTGACCGGTTTCGTGTCACAGTGACTTGTTTCGATTTCTTTGATTAGTTTCAAAATAGCTTGACCGGTTTTGTGTCGCAGTGACTTGTTTTGATTTCTTTGACCGGTTTCAAAAAGTCATTTCAATTTATGAGGGGTTCCCTGCTGATGGGGGGGAAAGACCCGTGCGCAGTAATCTCGTCCGACGCACAAAAATTGGTGGATAGACAGACAAGTTGCGGGGAGTCCAGGTACCGTATGTAGAGAGATGTACCGGTAGATGTCAGATGACACCTGATACCTACATCTCATGATCCAAAATTTTGCTCTTGTGGTGATACTATAGATCATTAATTGATTATGTGGTTCCTGTACCCATAGATCATTTTAAATAGTGTCATTCAAACATATTCAAAATATTGCTCATGGCCATATCATCAAGCCAGGACCCTCGTCTATCAACTCTTTGACTACTAAGTGGTTTTCAATACACCCCTGGGCCGGGGCATTGCTGTTGCAAAATATTCTTTTTGATCGGTTTCGTGTCGCAGTGACTTGTTTCGATTTCTTTGATCGGTTTCAAAATCATTTGATCGGTTTTGTGTTGCAGTGACTTGTTTCGCTTTCTTTGATCGGTTTTGCTTGATCTGTTTTGATTTCTTTGATCGGTTTCTGGCCTTGCTCTGAAGGGCTACAGCGATTGGTGAATCAAGCGTGCCAAGTTTCAAACACCACTTCAGAGTTTCTCCCTGCACTGCAGTTTGGGTGTACACCGACACGCAAATCACCAACATTGCAGGCGCAAGGATCAAGGGAGGAGTACTTGACCCTGATATTTCTTGATTGGACAACTGTACTATCTACAAAAGTACCTATCTGCAGATGAGCTGACATCCCAGTTCGACTACTCCAACTATTGGGTAAGAGAGAAAGATTGTGGAACTGCCCTTGGGGATCAAGACTTGGAGATCCAGGCTACAACAGAGAGCCAAAGCACACGAGCACCTACAACACACACAACAATGCGGGTGTCAGGCCCTTCAAGAGTCAAGCTCTCAAGAGACACGATAATTTCTACAGTCTGTTGAAGCAAAACAAGATCTTGGAGACACAATTTCGACACAACGGAGATAGATTTGCTTCAGCTTTCGAGGCTTGTTGCGTCTTGGCTCATAATCTAATCACAAGAGAGATGTCATTATACGATATTATGATCAAGGATGCTGTAGAAACTTATCGTCCAGATCCAGGTATCCCATTGTTTTGGTCGCATAGACATGCAACACATCTGTACCAAGGATTTCGAATACTTGGTCAGCTTGAGCTTCGAACCGCCTTCTGTAATCGTTCACAGACTCATTTTGCTTCTGAGTGCAGTTCATGAATCTCTTGAGAGATTCCATGAGTCCAAAGTGTTGCCACTCGGTCTTGTCTGTGATGGTCATGAACGTCTTGATACGCTTCAGAAGCATCACATGGTCTTCCTTGAGGTCCAACCAATCACTTTCATTGCTTAACTTATCTCTCATCGCTTGAGTGATGAAATGCTTGGTGATGATCGCAGCCACGGTATATTGGTTCGTGGTGTAGATCACTTCTCTTTTGTCAATCTTGACATTTAGGTTTTCCCAGTTCCTATCAAGTTGAGCCTGTCTCGAACTTTTGAAGAACTCGGAGTCGTTCTTTCCCGGCTTGTAGACCGTTTGAGTGCCTCTTAAAGCCTCAAAGTCCACATGGGCCATATTTCTCATACTCCAGATCATATCTTGAGCGTAGTCCAAGCTCTTGAGCGCGATGGCCTCAAGCAAATATATTGTTACCTGCTCGTGAGTGAAGTCAGGATTGTGAGGATGGTATTGCTTCGGTCTGTCGGCCTTCTTGCCATGAGACCCTCGACCAGTCTGCTGCGCAGATCTTCCTCCACGGCCACCTCGACCGCCTCTGCCTTGGTTTCTTCTACCAGGCATCTTGCTCTGTAGTCCCTCCTACTTTGCAATGTTCGAAAATTACCTTTGTTGATCGACTGTCAGATTATCAACTCCGTAGCTGTGATGAGAGCCTCAACGGTCTAGCTACCTCTGGAGTATACTGAGCTCGAATCTATGTCGGCTATGGATTGCCTACAATAGGAACAGGTGCCAGTGATGCTGGGCTTCAACCTGCGGATGAACAGTCTCACCACTTCCTATTAGATCTTATTCTACTGCTATTCTTGCCAGAAGTCGATCAACAATGATCCCCACAAGCAGGTACAAAAAATCTCTTCCGGAAGCCATCTGCGTCAGCTCTCACCAGCTGTCGCGGCGTATGAAGCACATACACACATGTTCTTCACGAACTAGTCACAGAGTAGATCTACCTTCAATACTTATCCATCTCTGTACGTACTCGAACCGTACTTCTGTCCGTGTTCGATATCATCAAAGTCCGACTTCACTGTCCGACATGTTCGACTGTTCTTTTATCTATCAAGATCCCATTTCACCAACAGGAATGCTACTGCTCTGCGACAAATCAAGAAGGAAGGGAAGGTCAATTTGAATTTGGTATCTACTAGACCAAGATTGAACACACAATCCCGATCAAAACAAAAGAAGAAAAGTCCCCAAATAGAACCCTTGGATGCCTGGTATAGGAGCAGGCTGACGGCCCATCATGATGCCGACAAATTTGTACGCAAACGTCACTATGATGAGAACTGGCTGATTTTTGGACATGTTGCTTGCACTGTCTTCAATGGCGTGCCTCCCCATGTTTGCTTCTTGAATGGATTACTAGAGGGGTCTGAAGAAGCAGCCGCCCAACCTTCCACTGCTTCGGCACGAGCTTCAACTTCCACTTCTGATGCTGCAAAAAGGCCTGCAAGAGCTGGATTACTAGAGGAGTCTGAAGAAGCCACACAACCTTCCACTGCTTTGGCAAGAGCTTCAGCTTCCACTTCTGACGCTGCAAAAAGGCCTGCAAGAGCTTCCCCTTCTGTTGCTGGAAAAAAGCCCCCCCCACAAGCTTCTTCCACTTTGGACTATTGGAAGCCATCTTCGCCAAAGAGAAGAAGAACAGCTGTTGCCGCCAAAGTGCCAGCACCACCAACACAACCTTCCACTTCTGCTGAAGCGAAAAGGCCCCCACAAGCTCCATCCACTGAATCCAAAGAGTCAACATTGGACTATGGGGAGCCATCTACAGCTGTTGCCGCCAAACCGCCACCACCACAACCACCACCTTCCACTTCTGCTGCAGCGAAACTGCCCCCACAAGCTCCATCCACTGAATCCAAAGAGTCAACTTATGACTATTGGAAGCCGTCTTCACCAAAGAGAACAAGAAGACCAGACAATCAGGAGGGTCAGCAAAGTTGGGCAACACAGCTGAGAATGAAGAAGGAGCTGCAAGCTATCCTTGCAGTTGACGAGTCTGAAGAGGTTAGAGAAAAGTTTGATGAAGTTCTTGGTACTTTTGACAAGAAATTGTTGCAACCCAAAGGACGTCGAGAATCAGCTAGGCAGTTCCAGAATCGAACTGAAAAGGCTAGAAGCGAGTACAATCAGGCATTGAAGGATCAATATGGCCCAGTAGACCACAATGTTTCAGAATTCTTAACAAAACATAACATTCAAGCGCCAAACCCACAAAAGTGCGATACTACCGAAATTTGGAAGATCAGATATGAGCCACCCAATGCAGACAAAACCGAGCCCACATTCAGGCTTGTGTTAGGATCTCAAACAAAGAGCAGGATTTTTGTTTCAAATGTGACAGTTGCCTATGTCAAACATTATCTTGGTAAAGGATTTGTTGAAAAATGCATTGCTTATGGAGAAAGGTGTTCTTCTAGGGGTATTAATCAACCCTCATTCTTTGTTCCACTGGGAGATAGCAACTTGGATGTTGCCCCGAACCACTGTCTTCTCAAATTACACAAAAATGGGGACCAGATGAAAATGCTTCCCTATGTTCAAGGCAATAACGATTGTTGCCTTGGTTTTTCTCTGGCAAATGCTCTGCACTACTTGAACTTCCACAAGGAGTCATGGAAACTATATCAACAATCACATGACTTGAGTGAACTGGATGCAACCGCTCAATTCAAATGGCTCTCAGCTTGGGTGCAGGTCTCTGTTGAAGGAGTGGCCCCACTATCCGTGAAGGAGTCCAAGGAACACTTTGATGGGATGGTGGGAGTCACCAAATGCTTGAAGTCTTTGGCAGAACAAGAGCTTGTTGTGTTTGTTCCTAAAGTGAAGGATGGGACGAATACTCATGCAGTAGCATGCACTCATGGCTTGATATTTGACTCCACACAGAAGTACCCAATGAAACTGTGTCGTGATAGTTTAAGCTTCATTGCCGGTTCTGCTGGTTTTGGTGGCATTTGGCGTTCCCGTCTTTTCACATTCAGCAAGGCACTGAAAGGGCAGGTATCAAAGATTCAAAATTAGTGAATACAGGGATTAAATTTGTACTTGTTGCTATTTTCCACTTTTTCTCCTCTTCTTTCGATGGTATGTATCCTGGTAACTTTTCTTGCAAGTTTCTGTGTTCAGGGAAAACGATACCATGTCTTGTTGTCCATTTGTTGCTCCAAGGAATGTGCGTTTTTGGCTTTTTTTCATGGCCATGGCTTTCCTCTGGAAGAGCTCCTTTTCAATTGCCTCCATTTGTTCTCTAACAAAATCCAGGTCTCTCTGATTCATACAATTACGGTCAATGTCTTTAAATTTTTGAAAATTGTATGCTCTTGATTTTTGACATAGTTCTTTTGGTTGTTGAAGGCAAAGCTGGTTCACGTTGAAGGCAAGTGCGGCATCGTCTCCCTGTTCATCATAGTCGCTATTGTCATCCTGTCCAAAATTGCTATTG
>CAKOGP040001764.1:0-19991 GCA_933822405.4 Cylindrotheca closterium | reverse complement strand
ATTGATATTGCTATTGGGGTGTATTTACGGGGGTCTGAAGCAGCTGTGAGTAGATGATGAAAGATTGATCTTGGGCTGAATATTCGGCGATGACCGTTGGCCTTCGATCGCTCTAATACATCTGCTCGGGACTCGGCAGTCCAGTCAGTCACATTACGGCAGCTACAGTATCTTTGGATCATGATCCAGCCTCACACGCATGAATTGGACGACTGGATGTAGGATTCATCCGATCAAGAGGTTTAAAAATAATATTGGCTAGTTTTTAAATTATAGAAGTTTCGTCGGTCCGACGAACTTCGTCCATTGGACGAAGGTGTCCAACGAAGTTCGTCCATTTGGATGAAGCCTCCACAAATGGAAATGAATGTTTCGGCAGGCTCGTTTTCAACAAAGCCCAAGCTTTGCACTGCGCAGAGTTTTTCACCAGCATGTCATCTCTGTCATCTCCGCTAGACAACCTCCACGACATCTCTGAGGACATTGCCAGCAAGCCTGCCATTTCAGGCCGCTCCAGTACCACCTGGTACTGGAGCGGCTTGTAACTGGACCAAGTCGCGCCGAGTCTGCTTTTCGAGGATGTCGTTCGGACAGAATGATGGGAATAGCATAGTCTTTAATGTTTGATCCACATTGGCCGACTGGCGCTTGTTTGTTCTCAAAATTACTGGGCGTGCGTGCCCTTTTTGATCTGCTTCCGAACCGTTGAGCCTTCGTCCATTTGGACAAAAATAGTCGACCATTTCAAGTACAGGCTCAAAGCAAAATAATCAGTTATATATGGCATGTCCACAGCATGCCAAAGTTGCCAGAGATGTCTTTGGCGGGCCAAATTGCACTCTACAGACAATAAAGGAGTTAGATCGGGAGATTCACTAGTCGTTGATTGAGTGCAGCTACAGTATCTTTGGAACATGATCCAGCCTCACACGCACGAATTGGACGACTGGATGTAGGATTCATCCGATCAAGAGGTTTAAAAATAATATTGGCTGGTTTTTTAATTATAGAGGTTTCGTCGGTCCGACGAAGTTCGTCCATTGGACGAAGGTGTCCGACGAAGTTCGTCCATTTGGACGAAGCCTCCACGAATGGAAATGAATGTTTCGGCAGGCTCGTTTTCAACCAAGGATAGAGTTTCAACGAAGCCCAAGCTTTGTTTCAACGAAGCCCAAGCTTTGCATTGCGCAGAGTTTGTCACCGGCATGTCATCTCTGTCATCTCCGCTAGACAACCTCCACGACATCTCTGAGGAAATTGCCAGCAAGCCTGCCATTTCAGGCCGCTCCTGTAGAATCAAATTACCATCTCTTGTCAAAGCTGCTCCCAAATTGAAAATTGTATCCTGTCGTTTGTAAGGATCTACAGTATGACTCTTGAAACGCGATTTTTGTTCGTAGTACTCTTTACTACGATTTCGGTATTTCTCCTTGTACATCATCAGTTCACATGTTCGAATCCAGAAGACTCGAAATTTGATCGCACCCTTGTTGTCGATCTCCATCCACAAAGCAAAGTCGTCACAAATCTGGAAGACCTCTGGGTTGGGGATGTGAGCGAAGCTAAACCACCGGACAAAAAGGTCGGTATCGTGATTAGCTACTGTCAGGGAGACTTGGGTTGGCTGGATGGTTTCATTGCAGGGTATGAAATTCACAAAGTAACCTTGGTTTCAAAATGTAGCAATCCAGCTCCCACCGGAAATTGGAGAAAAAAAGCAGAAATTATTGAAGCACAAAATGTGGGGGGTAATGACAAATCCGTAGCCATGGCTTTGTCCAATATTACGAGCAGTAAAGGAAGCAGTCCCTCCTGTGATGTATACGTTTTCCTTAAAGACAACATTTCAATTCACAGAAAGAAATCTAAGCCTTCATCCCGATGTCTTAATGAAATGCTCCACCTCGCAGAAATGAAAGGCTTTTCATGTTTCCAAAAACCTGCAAGAGGATTCTCGCACTTTCATGATACATCTGCATTGAAGTCATTCAAATTGAAAAAATATAGGAGCAAAGAAGCTGCTTTTGATAACACTGGCTTTGAGTCAATCTACGCCAATATGAGTGAATGGCTTGATGCGATGAAAGTTACTTTGCCATCTCGATTCACGCCGGTATGCTACGGTGGCTCGTTTGCCGTGAAGCTGTCTCAAATTGCAAATCTTCCAAGTGAAACGTGGTCTGCAATTGGCAAGAGTCTATCTCGGGGCAATAACATTGAAGAAGGTCATTTTGCAGAACGAGCATGGGCAGGCATTTTGTCCGCTCCTCTTTCGAAAATGTTGGAAGAAGCAATAAGCAATAGGTCACACTATGTCAACTTTCGAGGAGGTGAAATTGGGGCCCTCGTGGCAAAAACAAAAAGATAGCCTGGGTTCGTCATGATTATTATCAAAATACCAATGAGAATACGTTCCAGGCATGCGATGTTATCCACTCGAGCACAGGCAACGAGGTCACATACCAAAACAAAATGGAATTAATCAACGGAGCCATCAGCCGGGTGCTTGCATACGTGTGCTGTAGTGAAACCTGGTGGAGCCTCTTGTGCTTGGATCTTTCACTGATTGATTGTCCATAATGTTTGGCCTGAATCATCTTCAATCACATTTTTTGCTCTTGGTAAAAATGCCGATTGGTTTCTGCCGCAACCACCTCATGTCAGAGAATCGAGTTGCAACGTCAAATGGCCATTCTCACGACGACCCAAATCTGATGCAAATCGTCTTTACCTGGATGATGATTTAGCTTGTAATTGCCCTTTATTGAATCGAAAAATTCATCAAATTGGACATGCCACCAGCAAATGTTTGCGCCTCGAATCAATCCCTGGCTCATACCAGTCAAGTCATCACCGAGATCATTCGTTATTTCACTAATGCGCCTAATCGTCCTCCGCCATCTTTGGCCGCCACCCGATTGACATAGCTGCTCTTTCCTATAATCGACCACTGTTCCTCTTCCGACAGAGGGGCTGAAAGCAAGCCTGCCCAAGTGCGCTCAGCAAAGTGGCCCTCTTCGATGTTGTCCCCTCTTGATAGACTTTTCGCAATGGCTTCCCATTTTACTTTCGGTATAGACTTTATTTTTGTCTGCTTTGCAGCAAATATCCCCCCGTAGCATACTGGAGTTAGTGGCGACGGCAAGGAGATATCAAGAGACTCTAGCCATTGTCCCAAGTTTTTGAAAGGTGATTTAAATCCTTTGCTGTCATTCCATACTCTTCGTCCATCTGATGTCGAGTGAGGAACGCCTCCATACTTTGTCATGTTCAAAATTTTCAAAACATCGGTCTGGTGGTAAAACGACATGCCTTTTCTCAGCTCTTGAAAGCAGCCAAAACCCTTCTTTGCGGTGATGCGAAGTAGTTCATAAAGGCTACGTGGGTTGGCCTTTTGATGTACAACAATGTTATCCTTCAAGAAAAGAACGATAGCATCATCGTCAGATTCCTCTGCAGATATCTTCGCCATCGAATAGGCGATTGTATGATCGTTACGCCCGGCATTTGGTAGGTCGATAAATTCTTTGTCCTTGATTGGTAGGTTGGTTGGTGGTGAAACGCCGCATTTCGAAACCACGGTGATGCTTTGAACACCAAATCCGAGAATGAACGCGCTCAACCAGGCTAGGTCCCCCTTGCAATAACTGAGGACAATTCGAATTGGACCAGTGTATTTTCCATCCGTAGCTCCACCCAACCACAGATCATTCATTTCTGCTTTTTCAGGAGACGGCCCGGTTTCTGTCTCCAATGGATTAATTTGATCGATACAAGACAACTGTGAAATGAAGTTGCTGTTCATCAAACAAAGCACGATCGATGCGACTAGACACCATTGGTATATCTGATTGTATTTCATGACAGCGCTTGCAAAAACCAGCTTGGTTCACCCAGCAAGTAACAGCGGGGTAGCTGCAGTCTGGTATTGGTGTAGAATCCTGTTTTCTTGTGAATCTTGTCATTTTTGGAAAAAGTCGGTTTGTTCATAAGTACAGCAAGACGGGGTAATTTTCAGATAATTTGTGATATCCGGACGGACGGGGCTACTTCTGTGAGCGGGATCTCTAGTCGATTCCCGCTTGGAATGCTCGTCCAGCCGTTAAGTTCTCGCTATGCTATTTGCCAAAATAGACCTCGCGAAAACACGCCCGCCAATATACCTAGCGATCGTCAGCAACCTTTGTTGCCATATTAGCTTCCGGTGGAGAAATATAATTATTTTTTCTCCACGGTGGAGAAATAGATTTTTTTTCCCTCCACGGTGGAGAAAACAGCTTCCGGTGGAGAAAACAGCTTCCGGTGGAGAAACGACACCCCCAAGTCTTCCCCAAACGTAA
Organism: Cylindrotheca closterium; assembly: GCA_933822405.4. Classification (NCBI taxonomy): domain Eukaryota; phylum Bacillariophyta; class Bacillariophyceae; order Bacillariales; family Bacillariaceae; genus Cylindrotheca; species Cylindrotheca closterium. Next base: position 15,651 of record CAKOGP040001764.1, on the reverse strand, counting down.
TCAATCATAATGAAAATTGACATTTCGGAAAAAGTCTTTAATCGAAGATTACCCGGCGCCGCCTCCACTCCTGGGCTTGAATCGCATGATGTAGTCTTTGTCTGGAGAGATCGCGCACGTATGCTACCATGGAAACTGTGGCAAAAGCCTGATGCTACATACGAGAAGCGAGTAGGTTTGGCACAGTAGTGAGGTACTAAGTTAGTGACTGGTTTGCACCGAGGTCGAATCATAGGAAAACAAAAAAGCTGACGGTCTTGACCGAGCAGCTAAACTCCTTCTATCGCCTCCATCATCCCACAAGCTCCCATTGCGAACAATGTCTTCTCCAATCTTCCCTCCTCTTCGTCGACACTCCTCGCTCTGTCCGCCAACCGTGTACTTCACTGAAGCGACGCGCCGTAATCGACACGACGGAAATTGAGACTAAGGAAGAGCTAGAAACGCCCATACGTCTCCCGTCTTGCCGATCAATAATCGAAGATTACCCGGCGCCGCCTCCACTCCTGGGCTTGAATCGCATGATGTAGTCTTTGTCTGGAGAGATCGCGCACGTATGCTACCATGGAAACTGTGGCAAAAGCCTGATGCTACATACGAGAAGCGAGTAGGTTTGGCACAGTAGCGAGGTACTAAGTTAGTGACTGGTTTGCACCGAGGTCGAATCATAGGATTCGAAAAGGGACAATCAATAGGATTGACAGACAGACCCGGACCAAATGGGGTACCGAGCTATGGTGCAAATGAGAGAGCCACCAAACTACGGGTGCGATCGCTTTCCGGGAAAGCGGAAGACAAAGGCCACAAACATGCGAGCGCAGGCGTGGGAAAATTAAAAAAATAAAATCAAAAATCAAAATTGCAAAAAAACAAAAGAAAGAAAAAGAAAATTGAAAAACGAAAAGAAAGTTCCAAGGATCGAAAGCTGGGCGTTCGATCATAAGGGAAAGAATAGAGGTGGAGGAAGGGAAGTGCCCGAGAAAGCAGGCGAAAGGAGGGAAAGGAAAGAAAGGGAGAAAGACAAAGTGGAAAGGGAAAAACGGAGAAGGGAGGAGGAAGGAAGAAAGGAGAATAGGAGGAGAGTAGTAGATGGGATTGTGTATCTAAACAATGTTTGGTATGAGTCGAGAAGCAGCGCGAGCTGCAGTCACTTCAGACTGAGTAGCCGAGGCAATTTGGTTAATTGCCCGGTTTTGTTGCTCCAAAAGGTGTGCGACATTGCGAAGGTAAAGGAAAAAAGAATCAGAGCGCCAGCGCAAGAGAAATTTGATCTGGATAGCGTTGATACCCGCTGCGTGAAGGATCACTGCCGCCCCAGCTCAAAGAGAGTGGGACGTATATTTGTAATGTTGCTGAAGATCGCGATCAGTCAGGTTGTAAGTCTTCTTGGCCAAGGTCCGAAGGGTGGAAGCAATGACTTTGCTGTGGATGAAAAACTTTTCACCAAAGGATCCTTTGTACACTGCAAGTGGGATATCGATCTTATCCAGACCGACAATCCGTGCAAATTGGCTGACAATGTTATGGAGACTCCGCAGAGCGTCACGGGTAGGGTTACGAGGATTGCTGGAAAGCAGTTTTTCCTCACCGTGATCATGGTTCTTTTGCCAAGAGAACTTGACATTGGAGCGGGCCACGGCATCAAAATTCTCGATAAACTCAGCAATCGAAACAGGACGGTTTCCCGAGTCGAACAAACGAATGTCATCGAGAGTGAAAGCGCGTTTCGTACCGTTTGGGGCAATCTTGCCACCGGAAGCCAGGCGACGGTAATCATCCTCCTGGGCCCATTCGCGAAGGCGAAAACCTAAATAGGTACTCAGGTTAAACCAATCTTCCATAGCACGGTGTAAACCATCCAAATGTGCGGTTGTAGCGCTATTCAGAGCCACCAAGGTGGTATGCATCTCAATTGTATAGGGGTCGACTCGATGAGGCATATTCTTATGACGCTTGCATTCGTTCAGAACAGCGCGGAGGGGAAGCGCCAACTCATTGTCAGAGCGATTAGTGTAGCGGGGATCTCGACCACAGAAGTTTTCAAGAAGGGTAGCTGTATCTCGAAGGTAGTTGCCAATGGTCGCTGCTTTGATGGGCTTACCCTTGACGGTATTGCCCACCGCCAAGTCGACTGCAAAAGCAGCAAGAAGGTGTGTACGGGCGTCATGTGAGACGGACTCCAAAAGTAGATCCATCGGCGGCCAATTTCTACGACGCAGAAAGCGGAGGAAATGGATGCGGTGGGAACGAATTGTCCCAAGGACTCTGGTAGATTTGGTGGGACCGGACTCGAGCTGCATAACAGCGCGGATCTGAGAACGGAGATGAGTTCGGCACTGGGCTGGAAATTGCGCAAGGCGTTCATCCAAGGATACTTCTGTGATGTCTGCAGAAAAAGGCGTTCATGTGAGAGAGAGTCGGGGCGAGAAAGCCAATCAGCGAGGACATTGTCATCGCCAGGGATGTGCACCGTGTGGCAAACCAAGGTAGATCTCTTCAAGAGCTGACCGTAGAGCGCAACCAAGGCCTGAGCCAACGTACTGGTGGTCCGTGTGTCATTGATCCAAGACACCGTCGCAGTGTTGTCCGTACGACAACGAAGGACCGGGAACGCCGGAATACCATGTGGGAACAAATCATGTATGGGATCAGAGAGCGCGGAAGACTCCATGGTCACGACAAGGGCCACTGCCTGCAGGAAGGAAACGAGGCACTCCAACACATTGATGTGGATGTATGATGCGTCGGAGGGCTTTAACTTAGTACCCGCCACAATTTGTTTACTCCAAACAACACGAAACCAGTAGTCCAGGGACGTAGAATAAGCGCCGCCCCCAATAAAACTAGCATCGCCAAAGGACTCGAAATGGTGGTCGCGAGGGATCATCTGGGGAATAAAAATCTTCCATTCCTCAGTTCGTAGGCTGTGGATAATTGCCTTGACCTCTCGAATTGCAGCCGGACCCAGCTTGTAGGATTGCTTGGAGCCCCAAAGAACGTTAGCCATCTTACGGCTCAGGATCCCATCCATGCGGTGGATAAAGGTGGAAGACAGGCGAGAGGCAATCTTAAGTTCCCAGTCCTTCCGTCTGTGGTAGCCGATGAGGGTGCGGTACCGATGAACGAGGATCATACGAAGAAGGCGTTGCAAATTGAAGTAGGAACAGCGCATATGGCGGCAAACTGTAGTGGCGTTCGAAAGCAGACCAAGGAGTTCTGCGATTTCTTGAAGGGTTAGACGATGTTTCCGTAGAAATGTCCGGAGCCGTTGGATGATACGATCTCGTTTCTCAGATGGGAGGCTCACCGTAAGGGCGCGGGAATCAATCAACCAACCAAGGCAGTGTCGACGATGGGAAAAAGTAGTGGTGAACTTTTCCCAAGACACGCAATCTCAAATCCCTTTTGAGGCATCTGGGAAACCAAGGATCAAGTAAAGAGCCAGAACACTGGAGGCTATTGTTTGTCTCAGTGTCTTTGCGACATCAACATAAAGACAATCATCCACATGGTGGTCAAAATTGGGTGGGATCCGAGATCCGTCCGGGTTGAAGACACCTTTGTTGATGGAGTCGGCTTCCGCTGGGGTGAACTGTGCGATCTCGTCAGGTGTTGGTTCCGGTGATGTCGATATCGCCGGAAGGTATTGTAGAACCCTAGCAATTGTAGAAGCCTGTGACCAGAGGAAGCGTGCAATAGCCATACGGCTTAAGGCTATAATCTCGAAATTCGACGGACAGGTATTGCCACCGAATGTCAGACCAGTGCAGAAAAACAGGTAACCGAAAATAGAAAACATATGCATACCAATCACATTTGGGTTCCATTTGCCGTGGCGAAAGGCGCCCGAGACGTCGTTGTCACCGAGGTAAAGTTCCTCAGATTTGTAGCTGATCCGAGCATTGTAGATATATGCCAGGTGGTTCCGAAGCGATTTCGGAAATTTGACCTTGTGCTCCGTATCTTTGGTTGTCATATCGTTGGTAGCGATAGACTCGAGCAAAGGACAAAAAGTGCCATCACAGATTTGACGATCGCTCTTTCCTGGGACAACCACCAGGCCTTGCGGGGTCTGCTGTGTATCTGGTAGGAAAGGCGTCAACAGAGGGTTGCCAACAAGGCTGTGGGATCGGGCGAAATCCTTCTGGACTGCTTTCTGTGTTTTTTCGACATTGGTATAAACCGAGTCGTGATTTCCATATTCAGCGAAGGATCGCCGATTCTTCTCGGACGACGTGGCATTGACATAATTCGGACAACCGCCAACGAGCACGCGCCGTAAATTTGCAACCAGACCATCATCGACTGATGCCGCACGTAGCTCTGGTTCTAAAGTGTTCCAATCACGATGGGCCCCTGTATGTATGTTCCCAACGTAGCGAACGGCAGTAGCTACATCCAAGTTGTAATGTAACAAACAGGCGGTGAACATCCGGCTTCAACTGTGCATGACTTGGCCCATTGGTGTATCCAAAGGAAGGACGGAACGAAGTGGCCGAAGTAAAGCTCCGGAGAAAGCCTTGCCCAAGCGATCGCCGGTCGTTTTGTCCAAGTAGCCGCTCTTGTAGAGAAAAACAAAGGTATGGCAAAATGTACTTTCCGTCTTGAAGCATCGGTCATTACTGTCCTTACCGTATGGTGACTCCACAGCGAGGGCAGTTCGACTCGGGAGATCCCGAAGAATTTGGGATTGTTCCGACCGAGTAAAAGTAGGTGTTACCCTTGCGCCCTGTTCCAGAATATGGCGGAATTGTTCCGCAACAAGCATGTCCGCAGGGTCGAGCTCGTCGAAAATTGTTGAGTTGGGGGATAGTCCTGGAGAGCACACTCGTCCTGTGGATCAATGCAATGTGGCATTGGTGCCGACCGAGACGCGTAGTAGTGGACCTGTCGGGTAAGAGTGCTTACTGATGCGGCCGCCACTTGGTGGGGCAACAACAATCAATCATGGGAGAGAAGGAAAGGAACTAGGACGTAAGTGGAAAGCAAAGTTGTGATAAGAAAGAGAGGTACTTAAGTAAAAGAAAAACTAACCGGCACGTGGTTCCTGCCCAGGAGCCCATTTGACGTTTGGAGTCGATTGGACCCAAGTCTTGAAGGACTCCTGTTCGCTAGCAGGGCGAGATTGGTACACTCGCTTATGGAGATGGAGCAAAGGGCAACGAGTATTCGTGCAGTGGAAGTTCCGGAAGAGGAAGTTGACGCAGGCGGTCTTCTCTACACCGTTGACTTTCCACTTTTGGTCTGGCATCGGTGGCCGTCCGGTGGAGGTGCAGATTAGCATGCCCCTGGTGTTGCTTTCCTCGTTGCTAGGCTTTGGCTTTTTTGCAGGTGAAGCGACTGTATCTTGCTTGGAGGATGGTGACTTGGAGGACCGTTTGCCAGAAGACGAAGCGTCGGGGGCCTCGGTGGAAGAAATCAGGGCACTCAGGGCGGATGTCCTGGGGTAGTTGGGGCGGCGACAATTTCGTAGTCCTTCGTCAATCTTGTCCAGCAGGAGCTGTGTCTGGGCTCTTGCGCCAGAGAAGAGTTCAGCACGTTGAATGGTGCCCAGTGGTCGTGCTTCGGCGTGGAGAGTGAAGTCCTTGGCCTCAGAGGCAATGACCTGGAAAACGGTTTGGAGGTCATGGAGGATGTGGACAGCGACACCCGTGAGGTCGATCACATGCTGCCACTGGACGGCGTCAGGTCGGGACAAAGCAACCATAACCGTGTCAAACTGTTCCACCAAAAAGGGTGTGTTGTTGGACATGGAGAAGTTTTCGGTTGCAAAGTCAGCAAGTTGTGCGACGTTGGAGATGGTGCTCTTGATGTCGGCAATGGAGGCGCAGCGACCCTTGGAGTACAATTTTGTCTTCTTGGAGGCCCTTTTGGTGACATGCTCACCCATGTCTTCTTGCATACAGGCTTCTTCATCTTCGTTAATATGCGAGGCCAAGTCCTTGTCGGTCCTGTCGGAAGGGAGGAACTGAAGGAGACTGAAGCAGGACAGTGCATCGGATGGGTTCATTACCAGAGGTCTGGTGGTAAAGCTGGCTCCTTGGATCGCCGCCATCCCAGCTGCCTGGATGCGATGGACATCCCAGTCGAAGAGAGCGTGGTAAGCATTGCGGGTAGGTTGGAGCCCTTTAATGGACTGCTCGAAGGCTTTGTGGAAGAAACGAAGGGCAAGTTGGGGTTTTGCCTTCAAAATGGTCTTCCAAGAGGGCGAACAATCAGCCAGTACGTATTCAACACTCCCATCCGGGTGGGTGATAAAATGGCCAAAGAGTATTCGCCAGGACAGGAGGACTCGCTCTTGAGCTTCGGTTGCCGCGTCGTTGGTGGCCGTGGTCTTTGATGCCAAAATTGCCTCCTTGATGATACTGGCGTGGTCGATTGGTTGGGCAGCCCCTGTAGGAATACTTGGACGGGAGAGCGTATCGACCTTACTGTTGAAGCTCGTAATGTACTTGTAAAAAGATTCAGAGCCGGTCCGGGCGTCGCGAAACCCGTACCCAGATGCTGTGGAGAGAGTATTCTTGGAGATTGCAGCTGGCTGCTCGTTGACAATAAACTGGTCCAGTGGGATAGAAGTCTTGCCGACGAGTGTCTCGTCGACAAAAAGGCTTCCTCCCATCGTATTCTTGAAGAGAAAGGCATGAACTTTGATCCATAGACGTTCGTGAGGCGAAAGGACAAGAAGAACTTCTTCAGGGACGTCTTGGGTAAGGTCCAGATCCGGTGGCATCTTGCTACCTGGAACAAGTGGGCAGAAAACTGAGACTGCACAGAAGGTTGGTGATTCGACTGTGAAGTCGATGTCTTCAGGTAAGTCTGCATCATTGGCGTTCTTGGCGTTGCTCGGGTGGTACTGGGTGTCCTTCAGCAGAGGGACGCAGCACGAGACGGCGCGGCCATTGTTGCCCACTCCGATCACCCGTTTGGAGAGTTCGTCGGGGTCAATGGTCACGGGGATCGCTTGGGTAAGGTCGTCTCGGAGGGAGGCGAAGATACCGGCCGACATTCCATTGTCAAGGATAACCTTTTTTGGGATGGTAACGACCGTGAGCTTTCCTTGAGGGTCGAAGAACATCAGACCAAGTGCCGAGGTGACGGCAGTGGCACGATCATGCATGCTGGACGAGCCATGGAAAACGTTCTTCGAGAGGGCATCGGAGTCCGCATCGGTGGGGAGGGACTTGATAGCAGAGAATGAAAGGAATCGCATTGCGGATGGTGTCAATCGATTTGGATGTAAAATTTCTGAAAACAGAAATTATGAGGAGGGACGCAATAGGAAAATGTTGTTGCGAGTGTGTGAAAGTTGGTATGGATTGTACTACAGTGTAGGGAATTCCATCGACGTGGCGTGTCAGCAAGTCGGAGATGGAAGTGTGAATGGGAATAAAGGGAAGAAAAGTTTTCGATTTGGGAAGGAAACGTTTTTGTTTTGGATAGGAAATGCCCCTCGAAAGGCTCTCGGGGGGTAGTGGGTAATGATAGAACTGTAATATATAAACACTAGAAGATGTAAAAAAACATATTCAGGCAAGGGATATCCAGCTTGGGGAGGGAAAGGATGAGAGTCGCAAAGGGAAAAGGGAGGCCGAGAACGAAGAAGACAAGAAAGGCTCGGATCCGAGTTCGGCTTTAAAATAGTTAGTAAAACAGACGGCTTAAGCACGGAGAGCGAAAACAGTTGTTTATAGAAATATATTACGGCTAGAGGGGCAATATGTAGACCTCAACGGAGGATTGTCAGATAACCTCGACAGAGGACCTCGACAGAGGAATTTGATGTTAACCGCAGCGGAGGACCTCGACGGAGGATTTGGGAATCTCGACGGAAGACTTCGAGGGAGGATTAGGTGTTGACGTCGACGGAGGACCTCGACGGAGGATTTGTAACCTCGACGGAGGACCTCGACGGAGGATTTTGTAACCTCGATGAAGGACCTCGACGGAGGATTTGGAACCTCGACGGAGGACCTCGACGGAGGATTTGATGTTAACCTCGACGGAGGACCTCAACGGAGGATTTGGAACCTCGACGGAGGACCTCGACGGAGGATTTTGTTAACCTCGACGGAGGACCTCGACGGAGGATTTGTAACCTTGACAGAGGACCTTGACGGAGGATTTTGATAAAGGCGGTGGGATGGAGACGAAAGCAAAAGCAAAAACAAAATAGCTGACGGTCTTGACCGAGCAGCTAAACTCCTTCTATCGCCTCCATCATCCCACAAGCTCCCATTGCGAACAATGTCTTCTCCAATCTTCCGTCCTCTTCGTCGACACTCTTCGCTCCGTCCGCCAACCGTGTACTTCACTGAAGTGACGCGCCGTAATTGACACGACGGAAATTGAGACTAAGGAAGAGCTAGAAACGCCCATACGTCTCCTGTCTTGCCGATCAACTTCCACCTTGGGCTCGCACACTGCCTTCATACTCCATCACGAATCAGTAGCACCTTCAAGGTAACTATTAGTTGATTGTTGTAGCTTCCATCGCTAAACAGTTTTGTTTGTGGCTGTGCGAAAGTAGTTGTCGGGGCGCCCTGCTCCTACAGTATAGCACCAAACTCTTGTATTTGATCGCGAGCAGGCTTGTTTGTACCGTATCCTGCAAAAATATTGGCAACCACCCGTTGGTCCCCCAATGTTTTGTTTCCCCTGATGAACCTTTTGGCTCCAACTTCCGAATGGAGAAATAGAAAGTTTTTTTCTCCATCATGGAGAAATAAAGTTTTTTTTTCTCCATCATGGAGAAATAGAATTGCGCATTCGTGGATTCCAGATTCCACATCACCGGGCGACGAGGATGCAGTGCCTGCGTAGCCGCTTTGAATCGTATCCAAATTCGGGTTGAGCTTTTTACATTTCATGCAGGTGACATGACCATTATGTTTTATAACAATTTGTTTGGCCATGCAACCCGCTTGAGAAGCGATGACACCCCGTCTGTCCCCTTGCCCCGATTTATGAAAATTACCCCTTCTTGCAGTACGTACGCATATTTGTTCTAACGTCAGGCAGACAGACGAAACGACGGTTAGTCCGCCAAATTGAACGTTGGCGATGCTAGCGATCGTTTACGTGCATGTTTTCGCACACAATTCAATTAATTTTCAGGCAACAAGGTTTTACGTCTTTTCCTTTGTCATCACCGCCACCAGCAAATTGTTCAACGTGACTAGTGACGTGTACAAATTCACAAGCCTACACGTCATCGACAACACAGGACAAGCGATCGCTACAGGACCGGGACCAGGACTTCCAGCCCCATTTAGAGCCGCCGCCACATACTTCAGAATCGAGCTCCGATTGGTCCCACGGCTCTGTTCCCTACGAACTGACATTGGAATCAACCCAACAAAGTTCCCGCCATCTTCCAATAGAGCTGTCTACGTTCCAGTGCCAAGAGTCCAGAACCAGATGGACGTATCCATCACTCGCCAAATGATAATGGACCAAGCACATCACAAGGAAATCATCGCAGCAATGGCAGCATTGGGAGAAGAGTTCTCGATGAGGGCCGCGACCAGAGACGGAGAACCTGATAACGAAGCCTACGAAAAGTGGTCCAAGCAACAGATTGCAAAGACCCAATTCCAAGCGCTAGAACAAGCACTCACGGCCACCTACGTCGGACTACAACAAGGAATGGAGACGCCAAACCAACAACTGGCAAAGCTCAACATGATCCGATACAAAGGAGGCACGATGATGTACGACAGCGTGGCTACTTTATTTGGCAGAATTGCCACGATTCTAAATGGGTTAAACCACGAGAATCCCCCGCCAACCAACCTATCAGACTTGGCAGGAGTAGCGTTCCAAGCCTTCACACAAGAAATCAAGGACGTTGTGGCTGAACACCTAGAGACAGGAGCAGCAGGACCACTACTTATGGACTACCCCAGCAACCTGTCTCGAATGCACCGCCTACGCGAACGAGCAGAGAAAGAAAAGAAGCGAATCAAGCAAATTGTGGGAATTGCAAACAGCACAGGACAAATCAGACCCAACAGAAGCTACATTCCAGGACAATCTGCACCACCAAGACCAGGAGGAAGAGTCTTTGTTTTATTCCACCAACCAGAATTCCAAGGATTCCGGGGATGTCAAGGGTTCCAGGACGATCGCTCCTTCCAAGCTCCAGAGATCAAGACCGTGGAACCTTCCACACCGCAATGACGCCCCCTCCAACTATGGCGGCAAAACAAAACGTTCAAGTCACCAACGGCCAAGGAAGACAATTAGTGGTCCCGACATCCGACAGCAAACTATACTGCCCGGAAGCGGTTGTCAACATGCTGTCATGCATGAGCATTATGGAGGAACTCGGACAACAGCATGAAGAAGCAAATGGGTGGACAATGCTCAGCCAAGCGGAAGAAGCACTACAAAAGGCAAACAGCAAACCTTACCTGATCCATTGTTGGGGATGCAATGAGGAAGGCCACAACTTCCAAGAGTACCCACACAAAGAGGACTCCCAAGTCCTAAAACGGTTCTATGAAAAACTGGACAAGTGGAAACAACAAAAGAACGAAGAACGCAATCAAATTAGAAATAATAATTCCCATTATAGAGGAGGAGGATATATGACCCAAGCAATCTGCGACACAGTTCGAGCCATCGAGGATCCACAGGCGGAATCGGAGGAGAGGACAAAACTGTTGGTGAATCCCGTCGAAGCGGTCATGACCCACACTTCCACAGCAGCAGCAAGGAAAAGACCAAAACGAGCCGCAACCCAGCCGGCACTATCATTCGTCACCTTTGGAAGCTTTGCGGCCATGGAACAAGCCCACTAGCATCCTACTCGGACATCCAGATGATCAACGGACTATTTGGATGGTACTTCCAATGGATACCACATCTAGAGGAAAAGATCCAACGGTGGAGGACCATGATGATGGACAAACCAAAGCCCGGAGAATGCACAAAAGAAGAGGAAGCGGAACAAGTGAAAGCAGAATGGGAGCCGCAGGACGACAAAACGCTGGACGAACTCAAGCAAGGTATTGTCACAGGCCCAGTATTGAAGAGACCCAATGCAAAGAGACAATTCTACTTGAAAACGGACTGGTCAAGCAACGCCATGGGAGCGGTCCTCCCACAAGCGGACACGACAGAAGAAGCAGAGGAATCAATGAGGAAAGAGATCGAAGGAGGAAAATGCGAGTTTGACAAATCAATGTCAAAACTCAGACTCAGACCCATAGCATTCATATCGAGAATATGCAAGGGCAAAGAGCGAGACTGCCATTCCTTTGTGGGAGAAGCAGTAACAGGTCGATGGGCGATGAAGAAGTTCCGACAATGGCTCATCGAAAAAGAATTTACGTGGATCACGGACTGCAGCGGACTAACCAAGTTCTTTGAAGGCGAATACGACATCACACACACACTACAACAGTGGAAACTAGAGATATTGACATTCATCTTCACTATAGTTCACAGACCAGCGAAGATGCTCACAGAATGCGACCTCCTGTCAAGATACGAGGGCATCCTAAGCACATGGAGGAATAGGGAAGAATCCCACACAGACAACCCGATCATTGCTGCGGCATGGAAACTCAGAGAAGACGAAGCCTCGCCCTGGCCCAGACAGCACCTACTACCCACTGTGAAAGGCGAAGGGATTACAACACGAACAGAACTAGCGCAAATATGCAACACAGCAAGAGCAACATGGATCATTGGAAGATCCCTAGACACCATCATGGACAGCTTCGAATTACTTGGAGGAACCATCATGCTAACAGCTAGCACCAGCGAGGAGGAATATTGGCAGCTACAACACGACATACCAAACATCGAAACGTTTGCCAAAAGGCTGGTCAACAACACAGCACAACCGCCAGTAGAATGGTTGATTGTAACCAACATACAAATCAACAAACTCGGAGGCCCTTTGCACCATCATCAGAAAAGCAACGACACAGGGAGCAACACAATGCATACTCATTTGGACAGGAAAGCCAACCGACAAGATCATCGACGAATGGGAACAATACATCAAAAGAGAAACTAGAGACAGAACCGACCTACAAACTGCAACACGCACAACCAGAGGCAGCACAGCACAAGCAGACATAGACACCAAACACACCATCATACTCACAGCCGGGAGAAGAGTGACGGAGGCATGGAGCAGAAGTTTAGTCGATGAAGATCCATACGCACAGCCAGGAACAATCGAAAACGCTATGGACGCACCAAACGAAAGCTACACGGGATATTTCAACGTGGCAAGGCTAGGACAAAACAGAGTCCACACGGTCAACTCACAAGGACACACACAAGAACATGAGATCTACGATACCACCGAAATCTCCCCCAGCTTCCACACAACACCCATGATCTCAGCGCAAGGCACAATAGCAATCGCAACCAATGACGCAGAGGTAACATCACCGGTCCAAACGATCAGACCTTGGGAAGCCCTCAGCCTGTTTGGTTTCACAAAAGAGGACAGCAGAAAACTGTTGTTTGAGGAGAAACTCAGTTGGAGAGAGACAAAAGAAACAATGAAGAGCATAGCACCACAACAGGTGTGGCAGCAAGTGTTCACGTACAGCATGTGCAGAAACATTCAGCGACAACACCTATCGGACAAAACAGAACACAAATTCTTGACAATGTACGCAAGACCAAAACATGCTAAGAAACACCTAACAGCGATAGTCAGCAGATCCATCGACCCATTCACAACGCTACCAATCCCAACAGGAGAAGACTGGCAAGAGAAATGCAGCGGAGACCAAGACATCAGCCACATCATCAAGGCAATCTGCAACAACAAAAAGGTAGAGCTCACAAACCCAACGTATGCCTCAGAACTCAACAGAGATAAACTAGAGATCGAAAACGGCATCCTATACCAATTAAAAGAACCGAAGTCGGCACCAATGCGTCAACTACGACGAGCAGTCGTCCCACCAAGATTGAGAGCAACAATCATAGCAGCATACCACGCATCACCGATGGCAGGACATATAGGGTTCCACAAAGACGTATTACAGGATAGCCGCAAGGTTTTGGTGGCCCGGGATGGCAAAGGATATCAGAGATCCAGTCCTAGGATGCGGACATTGCAATGCAGCCAACGCGTCGAGCCAAAAAAACCAAAAGATTCTACAACGGACCCCAATAGAAGAACCATTTGACGTATGTTGCATGGACGTTTGGTCGCCAGGATCAACAAAGAACGCTACCAAACTGTCCACAACTTTGAGGAAGACACTCACTAACAAAGGAGTAGTCACTTACGTTTGCAACATGACTGGTTGCGCCACAGTTGCATTCATCAGCTCCATGGACTCGGAGAACATGGCCAGAATAGCATTCTCGCAATTCTTCACCGTCAGAGGCCTGCCACGATTGATCCTCATTGACAAAGGCAGCAAAAACAAAGAACAATTCACGGCCCTATGCGACACGATTGGAATCGCATACCACACAGCCAGTCAGTCCGGAAAATCACGACGGAATACTATGTGAAAGATTCCACAAATACCTCAACAAAGTGCAACAAATCGGAGCAGCCGACATGAACACATACGAAGAATGGAACGCAGCCCCAGTAGATGGCACGGATATCCAACGAGCATTCGCAGCAGTGGCACAACACTTCAAATTCCCACTAGACAATGCAGCAGCGGCATTGTCAATATCGGAAGCCTGTCAGAAAAACAGGGCACGACACCAGCAAACGCCAGGATAGAACACATTAGAGCACAAAAAGAACTGCTTAAACTTCTCAATGAGGAACGAAGGGAGCCCCATCAAATGCTCAAGAATCAAACCAGAACGCGACGGAAATTTGAAATTGGAGACATTGTCATGGTGCAAAAACAAGTACAATCAAACGCCTCTGCAGGAATACCAGCAAAGCTGGTGCTAAGAACAAAAGGACCCTATAGAGTCATTGAGAAAGCGTCAGAAGACTCGTACAGACTACAAAAGATCCCAGGGACAAGCACCATGCTAAAGAAGCGAGGATCGACCCCAATCAAAGAATCAGTATTCAGAATGCACAAGATCCCATCAACGATAATACTACACACAAATCGACATGGAGGAGACCAACGAGAAACTAGCAAGAACAAAAGGACAGTATCACTGCAAGTGGTACATACCAAAACCCACCACCACAAAGCAAGGCTCCCCAATGACGAGCCCCTTTTGGCCCCTAATAAAAGAATTCACCGACGAGACAACATACGGCCCAACAGTACCCATCAGACCCAGCAAAGTAGACCAGGTGCTAAACAAGAGCCCACACAAAGCCTGGTACCAGAAAGAGATCAACATCGTTAAAGAAGGCGTATACGGACCATTCGACTTTGAACGAGATTACAAAATACCGGACGTGGTGTGGGAAAAAGTGAGAGAGGCGGCAACACAGATGAAACTAAAAGTTGCCAACATCACGCCCAAGTCAACACCACCAGGTAGAGCACACAAACAAGCGCGACACAAATGATAAACACAGCTAACAAGAACAAAAGAATAGACCCAAAACAAACCAAGCCTACAGACAGTATACACCTTGAACGACCCAACGCTGACCCAAAGATGACCCACGATAGCCCCTAGATAGCCCCAAACAAGTTGACCCAAGCCCCAGACCCAAAAGTTACGACGATCTGTCGCAGCAGACCATAGTACAAGTTGCCCCAACAAAAAGCCGCCATTGACAAACTACTCCATGTCGCAGCATGCAGTGCAAGTCATGACTGGCAGAGTAGGAGGAACACGAAGCCCCAAAGACGAAGGACCAGATATAGCAACCCCCTTACCCCCCCAAAATACGTGTGTACAACGACTAAGATGAGGACTGATCCTCCCGTTCTGACCGTTGTACCGCGAAGCACCTAGTCAAACTTTGGACCTGGACGCAACTGTCAGACACTTGAAGCCGCTCGCCAGCAACCTGGACGTTGGAGAGAATCCTGCAGCCCGATTTGCAATTGAGGGTTAGATGGCGATTTTTCTTTGGCTACCTTGTTTGGTGCCAGCAGCCATTCATCAAGAAGAGGGAGGTGAAAACAGACCAAGATGAGACGTTACAACAGAGTCGACTAAATAGAAGAAGAGGGGACGTAACGTGATTGACTGGACTGCCAAGTCCTGAGCAGATGTATTAGAGCGATCGAAGGCCAACGGTCATCGCCGAATATTCAGCCCAAGATCAATCATTCATCATCTACTCACAGCTGCTTCAGACCCCCATAAATACACCCCAATAGCAATATCAATCACCGTCTATCGTGTCCAACAGTATCTACATCAATGCACTAGTACGCTCTCTCTACGATGAGAGCCAGGAGCACAACGATAGCATGTTAAGAAAGTCACACAGTGTAGGTACGTAAAAAGGTATGGATCTAGTTTATTCAAGAAAAAATTTCTCCCTGGACCATAGTTCTTTTGTTTGTACTCTTTCTCCGACCAGCTGATCACCTTTGCTTCCAGTGCCCAAAGAACTTTCACCCAGTGCCATAGGTTGTCGTCTTGGTCCCTTTGTGTGCTTATCCCAGTAGCTGAGGCAAGGGAGTGGATTGCAACTAGCAATCGCTTAAGCCCCTCCTTGCTCCTGTCAGATGGGCGGAGCCCCAAGTCTTTGTTCGTACAATTCAAAATGTCTTGCCA
>CAKOGP040001763.1:0-20060 GCA_933822405.4 Cylindrotheca closterium | reverse complement strand
ACAGAACTCGATTCGACTTCTACGACAATTCTATGTTGAATGCAGTACTTTGGGACATCTTGCATTATTCCCTACTGCATCGTACACAACATCAATATTCCACTTGTACAGGATCTTTTCCTGTTTGCGTGGATACAGATTGTCCAACAGACTTGCGTCCGCGTCGAATCCCAACATCACACACGATCAAAGTCCGATCGCACGTGTCAAAAACCTTGTACTTGAATAGTTTCTTTTGGAACTTAAAACTCATATTTCGTCATATCCCAACACCCTCTAGCCGCAATATATTTCTATAAACAACTGTTTTTTGCTCTCCGTGCTTTAGCCGTCTGTTTTAATAACTATTTTAAAGCCGAACTCGGCTCCGGGCTTCCTGTCTTCTTCGTTCTCGGCCTACCTTTTCCCTTGCGACTCTCATCCTTCCCTCTCCAAGATGGATATCCCTTGCCTGAATATGTTTTTTTACATCTTCTAGTCTATATATTTACAGTTCTATCATTACCGCCCACTACCCCCCGAGAGCCTTTCAAGGGGCATTTCCTGTCCAAAAACAAAAACTTTTCCTTCCCAGATCAAAAACTTTTCTTCCCTTTTTATTTCCCATTCACACTTCCCTCTCCACTTGCTGACACGCCACTTCTCTAAAATTCCCTGCACTGCAGCACATTCCATACCAACCTCCACACACTTACAATACACTTACAATATCTTTCCCAATCTTGTCCCTCCTCATAAATTTCTGATCTCAGATTTTTTACGACCAATTGATTGACACCATCATCCGCAATGCGATTCCCTTCATACTCTTCTATCAAGTCCCTCCCCACCGATGCGGACTCCGATGCCCTCTTGAAGAACGTTTTCCATGGCTCGTCCAGCATGTCTGATTGTGCCACTGCTGTCACCTCGGCACTTGGTCTGATGTTTTTCGACCCTCAAGGAAAGCTCACGGTCGTTACCATCCCAAAAAAGGTTATCCTTGACAATGGAATGTCGGCTGGTATCTTTGCCTCCCTCCGAGACGACCTTGCCCAAGCGATCCCCGTGACCATTGACCCCGACGAACTCTCCAAACGGGTGATTGGGGTGGGCAACAATGGCCGCGCCGTCTTGTGCACAGACTTACCTGAAGACATCGACTTCACAGTCGAATCACCAACCTTCTGTGCTGTCTCGGTTTTCTGCCCTCTTGTTCCAGGTAGCAAGATGCCACCGGATCTGGACCTTACCCAAGACGTCACTGAAGAAGTTCTTCTAGTCCTTTCGCCTCACGAACGTCTATGGGTCGAAGTTCATGCCTTTCTCTTCAAGAATACGATGGGAAGAAGCCTTTTTGTCGACGAGACACTCGTCGGCCGGACTTCTATCCCACTGGACCAGTTTATTGTCAACGAGCAGCTAGCTGCAATCTCCGAGAATACTCTCTCCACAGCATCTGGGTACAAGTTTTGCGACGCCCGGACCGGCTCTGAGTCCTTTTACAAGTACATTGGGAGCTTCAACAGTAAGGTCGATGCGCTCTCCCGTGCCCACACCGATGTCTCTGCCGAACCAAGTGTTCCTACCGGGGCTGCCCAACCAATCGACCACGCCAGTATCATCAAGGAGGCAATTTTGGCATCAAAGACCACGGCCACCAACGACGCGGCAAACAAAGCTCAAGAGCGAGTCCTACTGTCCTGGCGAATACTCTTTGGCCATTTCATCACCCACCCGGATGGGAGTGTTGAATACGTACTGGCTGATTGTTCGTCCGCTTGGAAGACCATTTTGAAGGCCAAGCCCCAACTTGTGCTTCGTTTCTTCCACGAAGCCTTTGAGCAATCCATTGAAGGGCTCCAACCTACCCGCAATGCTTACCATGCTCTCTTTGACTGGGATGTCCATCGCATCCAGGCAGCTGGGATGGCGGCAATCCAAGGAGCCAGCTTTACCACCAGATCTCTGGTAATGAACCCATCCGATGCACTGTCCTGCTTCAGTCTCCTTCAGTTCCTCCCTTCCGACAGGACCGACAATGACTTGGCCTAGCATATTAACGAAGATGAAGAAGCCTGTATGCAAGAAGACATGGGTGAGCATGTCACCAAAAGGGCCTCCAAGAAGACAAAATTGTACTCCAAGGGTCGCTGCGCCTCCATTGCCGACATCAAGAGCACCATCTCCAACGTCGCACAACTTGCTGACTTTGCAACCGAAAACTTCTCCATGTCCAACAACACACCCTTTTTGGTGGAACAGTTTGACACGGTTATGGTTGCTTTGTCCCGACCTGACGCCGTCCAGTGGCAGCATGTGATCGACCTCACGGGTGTCGCTGTCCACATCCTCCATGACCTCCAAACCGTTTTCCAGGTCATTGCCTCTGAGGCCAAGGACTTCACTCTCCACGCCGAAGCACGATACTGGGCACCATTCAACGTACTGAACTCTTCTCTGGCGCAAGAGCCCAGACACAGCTCCTGCTGGACAAGATTGACAAAGGACTACAAAATTGTCGCCGCCCCAACTATCCCAGGACATCCGCCCTGAGTGTCCTGATTTCTTCCACCGAGACCCCTGACGCTTCGTCTTCTGGCAAACGGTCCTCCGAGTCACCATCCTCCAAGCAAGATACAGTCGCTTCACCTGCAAAGAAGCCAAAGCCTAACAACGAGGAAAGCAACACCAGGGGCATGCTAATCTGCACTTCCACCGGACGGCCACCGATGCCAGACCAAAAGTGGAAAGTCAACGGTGTAGAGAAGACCGCCTGCGTCAACTTCCTCTTCCGAAATTTCCAGTGCACGAATACTCGTTGCCCTTTGCTCCATCTCCATAAGCGAGTGTACCAATCTCGTCCTGCTAGCGAACAGGAGTCCTTCAAGACCTGGGTCCAATCAACTCCAAACGTCAAATGGGCTCCTGGGCAGGAACCACATACCGATTAGTTTTTCTTTTTACTTAAGTACCTTTCTTTCTTATCACAACTTTGCTTTCCACTTACGTCCTAGTTAATTTTCCTTCTCTCTCATGGTTGATTGTTGTTGCCCCACCAAGTGGCGGCCGCATCAGTAAGCACTCTTACCCGACAGGTCAACTACTATGCGTCTCGGTCCGCACCTATGTCACATTGCATTGATCCACAGGACAAGTGCGCTCTCCAGGACTATGCCCCAACTCGGACAATTTTTGACGAGCTTGACCCTGCGGACATGCTTGTTGCGGAACGATTCCGCCATATTCTGGAACAGGGCGCAAGGGTAACACCTACCTTTACTTGGTCGGAACAATCCCAATTTCTTTGGGATCTCCCAAGTAGAACTGCCCTCGCTGTGGAGTCACCATACGGTAAGGACAGTAATGACCGATGCTTCAAGACGGAAAGTACATTTCGCCATACCTTTGTTTTTCTCTACAAGAGCGGCTACTTGGACAAAACGACCGGCGATCGCTTGGGCAAGGCTTTCTCCGGAGCCTTACTTCTTCGTCTGCTACTCAAGGGCCACAAGTTTGTTGACTTTCGGCCACTTTATTCCGTCCTTCTTTCGGATACACCAATGGGCCAAGTCATGCACTGTTGGAGCCGGATGTTCACCGCCTGTTTGTTACATTACAACTTGGATGTAGCTACTGCCGTTCGCTATGTTGGGAACATACATACAGGGGCCCATCGTGATTGGAACGCTTTGGAACCAGAGCTACGTGCGGCATCAGTCGATGATGGTCTTGTTGCAAATTTACGGCGCGTGCTCGTTGACGGTTGTCCAAATTATGTCAATGCTACGTTGTCCGAGAAGAATCGGCGATCCTTCGCTGAATATGGAAATCACGACTCAGTTTATACCAATGTCGAAAAAACACAGAAAGCAGTCCAGAAGGATTTCGCCCGATCCCACAGCCTTGTTGGCAACCCTCTGTTGACACCTTTCCTACCAGATACACAGCAGATCCCACATGGCCTGGTGGTTGTCCCAGGAAAGAGCGATCGTCAAATCTTTGATGGCACTTTTCGTCCTTTGCTTGAGTCTATCGCTACCAACGATATGACAACCAAAGATACGGAGCACAAGGTCGAATTTCCAAAATCGCTTCGGAACCACCTGGCATATATCTACAATGCTCGGATCAGCTACAAATCTGAGGAACTTTACCTTGGTGACGACGACGTCTTGGGCGCCTTTTGCCACGGGAAATGGAACCCAAATGTGATTGGCATGCACGCGTTTTCCATTTTTGGTTTCCTGTTTTTCTGCACTGGTCTGACATTCGGTGGCAATACCTGTCCGTCGAATTTTGAGATTATAGCCTTAAGCCGTATGACTCTTGCACGCTTCCTCTGGTCACAGGCTTCTACAATTGCTAGGGTTCTACGATACCTTCCGGCGATATCGACATCACCTGAACCAACACCTGACGAGATCGCACAGTTCACCCCAGCGGAAGCTGACTCCATCAACAAAGGTGTCTTCATTCCGGACGGATCTCGGATCCCACCCAATTTCGACCACCATGTGGATGATTGTCTTTATGTTGATGTCGCAAAGACACTGAGACAAACAATAGCCTCCAGTGTTCAGGCTCTGTATTTGATCCTTGGCTTCCCAGATGCTTCAAAAGGGATTCGAGATTGCGTGTCTTGGGAAAAGTTCACCACTACTTTCTCCCATCGTCGACACTGCCTTGGCTGGTTGATTGATTCCCGCGCCCTTACGGTGAGCCTCCCATCTGAGAAACGAGATCGTATCATCCAACAGCTTCGGACCTTTCTACGGAAACATTGTCTAACCCTTCAAGAAATTGCAGAACTCTTTGGTCTGTGTTAGATTAAAGCAAAATGTGCTCTATCATGAGTGCCTTTAGCGCTCAGAACAAACTCTCTGCAATCTAAATTCATAATCAACTGTACAACACTTTCATGACAATAGTTCTCCTGTGTCTAGGTATACTTTGAGTGAAATTGTTCCTATTTGATTAATGTTTGGCTTGAATTGATGATTCAATCACAAAAGTGAGTTTGACGATTTTCCCTTGGAAAATCCCTTGTTTACAGAACTCGATTCGACTTCTACGACAATTCTGTGTTGAATGCAGTACTTTGGGACATCTTGCATTATTCCCTACTGCATCGTACACAACATTAATATTCCACTTGTATAGGATCTTTTCCTTTTTGTGTGGATACAGATTGTCCGAATTTGCCACACGGTCCAGATAATACGAGTATGCATGTATTATTTAACGGGATGTCACAGAGACATGCACGACCTATTCGCCATGCGTACCAACGACGGACGCTGCACGAAAATAAAACGTAACATCTTTCTTTTGGTCGTACCTGGTATCGTACCATGGTGAAGACTGGGTCTGTTACTTGGCACACAAAAATGAAAACCTTGCCATTAGCTGTGGAGACCCAGCGCCACAAGTCATTGCACTCACTTGCGTTCTTGACAACATCTCTTCTCTTTCTTGCAGCAACTACATGTCCGCTTGCAACTGGATTCGGCTCATTGCAAGGACCCATTTTCAAGCCTTTACCATTCCACACCACTGAATCAAGATCACCGTCCAAGTTTATGGTAGCAACAGAACAAACAGTCGAAACGGATTCTTTTCCAGAACTTGGAAAAGGCGGTGTTTATCATATAACAACCCCAGAACAACACCAGTATGTCACTCTTTGTTTTCGAAAGTCTATTTTGCGTTTCTCATTGTTTCACTTCGCGTTAGTGCTCTTTTGGAAATGAATAAGGACAAACTCCTAGTTATGAAAGTCTTCGCACCGTGGTGTCGCGCTTGTAAAGGTCTCGAACCGAAGTTCAATGCAATTGTAAAAGATCCCAAGTACAAAGATCTACCGATCATTTGGGCGGATTTGAGCATACAAAACAACAAAAATTATGTAAAGTCTATTGGAGTTGTTGCCCTTCCTAGTATTCAATTCTATGCACAAGGAATGAGAGAAGATACTTTTCCATGTGGACCTTCTAAAGGTTTGTCCATCTTGTTTTCCTTTGTGTACGTGCATGTAATGAAACTGATTTTGCGATGTGTTTCAGTTCCTATTTTGAAGCGAAAGCTCTCCGAATTCGTACAGCACCGGATCGACAAAGAAACTAGACAGCTGACGTCGGTTGGAAAACAGAAGGAAACAACGGCAACCGAGACAAAAGTGTTTGGCGAAGTTGACAAAAGCAAAGACGCAACTGCTCAGTCATATATTGAAAGAGAGCGTTCAAATCTTCGGTCCATTCCATATTTCACGACTATGCTGGAATCTGAATTCGAATCCGTGTTATCAAGAGCTTCCTTGCTTACATTTGAAAGCGGTGCACTCATCATGAGAGAAGGGAACGTTGGAAGTACATTCTATGTGATTGTTGAAGGAGAAGTAGAGATATGTCAGAAAACATCATTCGAGGATCCACTAACGACCCCGCCGACGTACCTTGGTACGGTCATCAATCGATTCGTACAAGGTGAATACTTTGGTGAAAGAGCTCTGATAACTGGTGAACCCCGCGCTGCTAGTATTCGAACGTCATCCTTGACTAGGTGTCTTGTGTTCGACGCCCAGGATTTCCCTTCAACATGTATACTAAGTGGAAAGTCGCATGTCGATGCCGAAAGTGAGATGCAGAGTATCAACGAGAAATACGGGGTGACGTTGAGCGACATAACAACAATGAACGATAACCAGTACCTCGAAGCACAGAAGGCAAACCAAGCTCGTGGCAGTGTGAACTCACCAAGACCAATTGATGGGGTTGACAATGACTCCGAGGAAGATGGTCACAATATTGGCGTCGAAACTGATACTGTGGTACCTTTGCTAATGCGTTTCAAGTTGATTCGACTTGTCACGCGATGCTTTGATTACATGGTCGCAAATACACCGCGCTTGGGGGACCAGGGCGCTCGGCGTCGAAGAAATATGCTGGTTCAGTTGCTGTCATCGTCTCAGCAAAGTGATTTCAACGATGCGTACAATTTGCTGGATGCAGACGGAGACGGTGAAATCACACTTATTGAATTCCGCCGTCTTGTTGACTCTATTGGTGAAGAAAAGAGTGACGAAGAGCTTCAGAACTACATTGAAAAAGGAAATCAGAAAATGGATGGAAAGCAAGTCATCTCATATGAAGACTTCATGGGTATCATGGCAGAGGCAGAGTTTTATCACTTGTTTCTTGAGACGTTTCGAGCATTGGACAAAGAAGATTCTGGCTATTTACGAGCTGGTGACCTCAACAGAGTTCTATGTGGTGTCCGTGATTTAATTACTGATGATCGAAAGAGTATCATCGATGTGGAGGATGATGATATGAGTATTGATTACGAGCAGTTTTCAAAGATGTTGTTAGGCATCGCTCTCAAATGAGTGCTACATAATGTGGGTGCTTCTTGCCAGATACGTAGATAAAAATTGCGCCGAGGTGAAATAACGGTTATTAGATGATTCCAACTGAATGCCCCATGTCCTAGTTTATCATGCAGCCTAAGCGTCCATGCTAATCAGTCGAACGCTAACAATGCGAGTCAGATCGTAGTCTTCCCAAGTGTTTGGATTCAATGACACACTTCGATCGGGCATCATCCGCTTTAAGGCTTGATGCCCAGATATGATCTTTCCGAAGCAGGGATCGGCATCGGCTGCTATTTCATGGTGAACCTGACCCCCAGGACCGTGATGATCAGAATTATCTATCGTGTTAATATAGAAATTCGGCCCGTTTCCGGAAAATCCTAGCGTGAACTATTGAATATGTTAAGGCAAGTTAGCAGATTGTTGGACGAAACATCGCTGGGTTTTAACATTGTAGGACTTACTAGGGAATGGGGATAACTGTTTGAATAGTCGGGAAATTCAAGCCGGTTGAAACCGAGCGCTTCGAAATGATGACTTTTTGGATCAAATGTCCCAAAATTCACCGGAGCAGCCGCAATTACATGATGTTGCGAAGAGTGGTGATAAAATACCGTGTTGTCCCAAAGCCCATGTGCTGTCATATCCAAAAATACACCAACAGAATAGGGCACCAAGTCGATGGGTGCGAGTTCGACAACGAAAGTGCCGGAAGTCCTAGCATTCTGGCCAGTAAGGACGTCAAATCGCATGTGATGAGGACCCGGCCCGTACCTTTCTATGACTCTCTTTCGACTTTGCTCCTGAACAAAAGATTGTAGATTGATAATTTTGTGATACAACGCATCGTGTCGCTGTTGTGCCCAACTACTTGTTATTCCGTTTTGTCTCTGTTCAATCAATTTTGTCACTTGAGAATTGGAGTGGCTTTGCTTCATTTCGTAGAGTTCTTCGCTCATTCTTGCTTCGTGGTCGAATAATCTTCTCGTTCGTTGCTGTTGTCGATTTTGGCGCAAAATTGCATCTCTCTTCTTTTTCGAATCTTGCATCATGGTGAACGTTTGCGTTTTTTGTGTGTTCATTGTTTTAACTTTCTTTTGAAGAACGTAGAAACTATTGTTTAGTTTACCATCGATCCTCAATGCAGTCATCCAGGACACCAAAACCATGTACATCAGTCTCGATGTCCTAGACGTGGTCGAAACGCGAGAGCACATTGGCAACGCTTTATTGAGGCAGAATGCACTGGAATCATCATTTCCTAAGGGCAGTTGCGCACCACATATTGATTGTCCTTGACGAAGTTGACTTCGTTGAATTGCAACCATCGCTGCTGCGTTCCTTTTGCGGAGAATTGACGAATCTGAATCTTGTACGCCGAGTATCAATTTGTTGCAGGTTAGAATTGGCGATTCCAATGATCGCTGGATATCGTCTGGGCTTCGTTCACCAAACTCGAAAACGGTCTGCTTTCATACGGTCGATATGACATCTCCTCCGAGGAATAATTCCCTCCTT
This sequence comes from Cylindrotheca closterium, assembly GCA_933822405.4. Classification (NCBI taxonomy): domain Eukaryota; phylum Bacillariophyta; class Bacillariophyceae; order Bacillariales; family Bacillariaceae; genus Cylindrotheca; species Cylindrotheca closterium. The sequence continues at coordinate 11,191 of CAKOGP040001763.1, read as the reverse complement.
TCCATTATTCCAGCGTATCATGAAACAAGCCTTTGACTCATGCCCACAATGAAGCGATTATTCTATTACGTTTTCGTTCTTACGATAGCGGCAAGAGTGTCGTCGTTTGTGCCTCCACAAACCAAAGATGGCAGATTTGATCTATGCCTCTCATCACAAAATGACGACCATTCCATGAATGAATTCTCCAGAACTTTGAATATTGAGAAGATATTGAAAACAGCAGGTGGGAACAGAAGACGAACACGGGATTTCAAAACCGTAATATCGGCTACGGAGAAAGAGTGTCATGCGTTGAAATTGAGATTTGAATTGAAAACACTTCACTCGTTGGAAGCCGACTTAAGCATCAGCTCTTACAATGTCGGAGGTGATTCAAGAAGCAATGGGCTTGTCACTGTTTACATAGAAGGAACTATCAGCGCGAGTCTCACCCGAATTTGTGTCAGAACAAACAAGGAGTTCGTGGAATCTTTTGAGTGTAAAGTTGACTCTCTCGTCAAACCAACATCAAATGCCTCCTTTCGCATGGAAGACGATGATGCCTCTTCTTATTCAGAATCCAAGAAGAAGCAAAACCTGAAGAGTGCTCAAATAAACAACCTAGACGATTTGGTTGAGCTGCAGGGTATTTTAGATGCCTCGGAAAATGCTAGAGAGGATATTCTGGAAGATGAGCACATATATTCGCTTTCGACAGGATTACTTGACGTAGGAGAGCTGGTGGCTCAGAATTTTTGGCTTGCGCTTGACCCTTACCCCAAGTTGCCTGGCTCCGACCCCGTAGAGGCATCGATTTCTGGCTAGAATCTTCAAACCGATTTACATGGAGCGCACAGGGTAATAATTGTCCATCTCTAAGTCATCTGTCTCTATTGTAGTGTGCAGTAGTAATCAATAACCTTTTGTAAGATGTACATACTATCTTACTTCATGTTGGCTCTTTGCCAAGGGTTAAAATGGCTGAGAGGCGGACGTTTGTTATCAAACAGGCTTTCGGAAACTTTGGAGAAAATGCTGGATTACTGCTTGGGGTGAGTGAAATTTTGTTCGAGAAGTTGAAATCAACCTGAGCAGCAATAATAATGTTATTGAGCACGAGTTTCAAATGTGGTTGTGATAGCTAAATGCATCCTGCTTCAAGGGTTTGACTTCTTCCTTGCCTTTCTGCTCTATCTGATGGAATCGAGCTGATACTGTAGGTCTATATCGTGGTGTTTTCAACTATACTAATATTGTGCCTCAGTAATTACTGCTCCCCTAAAGTATTCAGGCGATGAAGCTGTCTTTTCAGATAGTGCATTGCTTGACAGTCCTTGCCCAACGATGTGATGCCGAGGAAGTCGTAGCTCAGCGGGTCCAGTTTTCCAAATTCTATTGCTAAAGAATAGAGATTGTCCTGCTGAGTTTGCACTCGACTCTGGCAGAGATTTTCTCATAAAGTACGCATCCTCGCCATCTTGATAGTATGCTGGAATGATCTGCGCAATTTCGTAACCGTCTCTTTGATATAGACGGCAGGCTGCTTCATTCGAAGTTCTCACTATCGAACACAATAAAATGTAAGTGCAAAAGATCAATTCAGTTCCGATCATTTAAAAACAACCTGTATCTTGCGTTTGCAAACCTACCGTGTAAACCACATTGTTTGATACCTTGGTGCTGCAAATGGTGATGAAGCTGGCGCATCATTGCTTGTGCGAGACCGAGACGGCGAAATCCATCTTGGACAGCTAGACTTGTCACGTGACCTAGTGTTTCAACCTGCTCCTTACTATACCCCGCGCCGTCAAAGTTCTTGACGGGTCGAGTTTCAATTTTGCCCAAAACATAAGCAATTATCCTTGGAGGAGATTCTGCCACGTTCGGAAATGAAAAAGACAAACCCGTTTGATCTGGGGGCACGTCCGAGACGTCTTCACAAACCACAGCAAGTTCGGGCCACTGATTCAAATGCGATTGATAGAATTGAGAGTTGTAGTTCTCGGGAAGACATTCTAAATTGCAGCGTTGTATCGCTGATATGTCAGATTCTAAGAAAACAAAGACATGTAAGACACTCTTGGCACTTTCATAGCATGGAACTTTGCTCATTACATACTCTTTGCCAAACGGACTTGGATGTTCTGAGTTTGTGGCAAGATTATTCTTGTCTTTTCTCCAGTAGCCAACGCTGTTACGGAGCTCCGCAGTAGAGCGAAAAGGAGGCGTGGGCGCTTCATTCTCTTTGCCGTAAAAGAAAAAGTGTCTAGTTTTCCTGCAGCACTTCAAGTGACGTGGCAAACTTTATTTTTGAGTTGTCTAAAAAAAAGCGAGGAGGTTGCCTCACATTGGACCTAAGAGTATCAATAATTATGGAGCCTGCTTCAACTAGAGTTCCTGATGCCCTGTGACTTTAAACATGCTCAAATCTGTTGACGCGAGATGGGATTTGTTTGGACTAATCAAACTTCACAGACTCAAAAATAACCTTGTTGAACCAAAAGCTAGATGCGACACCAATGAAACCGGTCATCAAGAACAAGCCAATGCTTGCCAGCCCCATATAACCGAAATACAAAATGTAGGTTGGCAAAGAGTTCGCTTCAAGGTTTTGAAAGTAGACAAAGGAGTAGAGGAACACATAGATCGCTGTAGAACCTGAGGTACCGAAAGAACGCCACCACCAATGATAGTCTTCATTGCAGAGCTGGAAATAGTTGAACAAAAGTGTGATCTCAGCGCAGGTGATGATCAGAATCAAGAAAACCAAAAGCAGAAATCCAAAGACATAGTAGTAGTAGTTCATCCAAACCGAGGCCATAATGAAATAAAGCTCCACAAAGCAGGCTCCGAAAGGTAAAATTCCGCCAATCATAAGTGTAAAGGGTGCACCCATGAACCAAGGTTGATCTGGAATCTGCCTCGGTATGCTTGAAGTTTTCACAGGAATTTCAATAGCATCTTGTTTGTAGCCGTAGTAAGCACCTAAAAATACCAATGGTGTAGAAATACAGAACCACATCATCAAGAGCACCACAATGGTTGTAAAGGGAACAGCGTCGGTACTCTCGTAGCCCCATGCCATCAGGTCTAGAGTGAAGAACATCACGAAACAAAGGCCTGGGAAGCCAAGAGCTGTACAGAGAGTTGCATACTGCCATGCTTTCCCCTTGAATGTCTTGTACATGCGTGCCGCCACATACCCAGCAACTGCACCCATGAGGACAAAAAACGACAGCTCCGCCATCAAAAGTGCGCCCCTTTTTGCAGGGCTCAGAAACCCGAAAGCGGAGAAGACAATGGTCCAGAAAGTCATACAAAGCAACTGTGCACCTGTCCCACAAGCAACAGAAAGCAATAATGGCGAAAATGCAGGAGGTCGAAAGACATCCGCATGAACCAGTTTCCATCCTCTCTCCTCGAGCTCGTCAGCTTTTTCTTCGTCAGTTAGAACTCGGTTGTAGCGTGCGAGATCTTGTCTCAAACTTTTCAAAAGGATAGTGATGATCATTGCTGATAACACGCAAACAATGACAAGACTATTCGCGATAGACAACCAATGGACTCTGGGTGGGATGGCATTGTCCATGCTCAAGTAAATATCCCATCGCGATGCCCACTTTAAATCCTTGTTTTCTATCCACTTGACGTCATAAGTAAACAAGACTCGACCACTTGCTTCCTGGGGCTCTCTACCATCAGCGATGACCATATCATAGTTGGTGTGTTCCCGTTGAGTCAAGGGTACATCCTTGTTACAACTTTGGATCGGATTATTAATTGTAGCCCATTGTTCGGTTTCAGGACTATCACCGTCCTGGTTTGCTGCATCTCCCACCTCCTTGATGGAATCAAAGTCGTGCTTGATGGAGAAAGGTTCGACAGTGAATCTAACAACACGAAATTTGTTCGCTTCATTTTCAACTGGATGATACATTAACTCGATATTCACGTGATTGTGGACATAGGCTTTTCGATTGTCTTCCGAAATAAATCCAACAGGAAAACCTTGCCAGTACCTCGTGGTGATTGTTTCGTCATCTTCAACAATAGAAGCAGCAGAAAGATTATCGACGATCCAATTGTTATGATATTCTCGTCGGATGGCCTTGATAACCTTGTTTGGTGCAATACCACGTTGCTCGTCATTTCCAAGATTAGAGATACATAGCTGCTGGCAGTACATATCAGTGTTCATCTTCAAAAGGTATGGCGATGATTCAATTCGATCGCCTCCAAGGAATTCTCCAAGGTTTTCGTTGTCCATCTTTGGTCCGCCAGCAGGTTGACAGAAAGGCAAGCCATAGTAGTCAATAGGTAGAAGAGTCTTTCTAGATGTCATTTTGTTCACCTTTAGCTTGACCCTACATTTAGTGAAAGTACGCAATGGAGTTAACAGTTCAACAACGTTTGATTTGAGTCAAAATAGTCTACCAATCGATACACTTGGTTTGCTTACGGTTCACCCTCAGAAAAGGATTGGGGATTCACTCCCGGAAGATAGAAGGCATCGGTCTGGGAGACTAGTGCAAAAAATGCTGAAAGCCAAACACCGTAGCAACGCATCATGGTTGGGTTTTGTTTCAAAGTTTTGGGTCATTGTTGTTGTTGGATGCCTGCGCGGGACTTGTATAGGCCTTATTTGTTTGAAAACCATTTTATGAAAAATCGAATTCAGAACGAAATATTTGCCACAGATGGCTACTGCATGGTACAGACCTGGAGTTGTCCCTAAGATTGTCAAGTCCTGGAAGGTACAAGTACAAGTTGGCATCGAATTAGATGTCGAAATTTGGAGTACGACTTGCATTGTGACAAACTTTAAAGAAGCCAGATGCCCAACGCTTCTCAACCCAGCGAACCCTTCGCTTTCAGGAGTGTCGAAGTTCCCCTACTTCCCAGTGGTACGGCTATCCCCGCCCTTCGCCCCCTTCGAAACGATTTTGAGACTCACCAACATGCATGCCTGTATGATCAGGGCGGACCTGAGCCAGATGTCCTCCCGATGAAAGATTCTCATCCAATTATGGGCTTTGTTTCACAATGGTACGTTCTTGGTGTTGGTGAGAATATACATATAAAGATGCTGGAATGATCTGAGCAATTGTATCATCTTCTTTTGTTTGCTCAGGGGAGGCATGGACGTTGGAAAGGGCATGATGTTTGCTGCAAACACGGTTGACGGAATGATCCACCTAGCTGGTAAGTTTTGTGTTGTGCCATTTTCTGGTTTGTTACAATGACTCATAAGGTGTTGATAACGGCACTCAAAGGGGGAAAAGAGTTGGCTGCCAATCTGAAATTGCAGCTCGGTGGGAAAGAAAGAATAGTTGAAGGTCAGGCAGTCTGGACCAATGGCGTTGGCGATTACAAGCATTTAATACACACTGTCCCTCCCTTCTTTGATAATAGCGATGATGACCATAGCGAGAACCGCTTGTTGCAAAATTGTTACCAAACTTCGTTGAGCCTTGCTACTGACCGGCTTCCCTCCGAAACAGATATCCGCATTGCCAGTCCACTGCTGGGAGCAGGATGTCGAGGATTTCCATTAGAGGAGGCTGTATTTCACTGTGCCGAGGCTCTCTCGGATTTGAATATGACCATAAGCACAGCGGTAGATGGGGGTACAAATGCAATCAAAGGATTGACTTTGGCATTTGGAGTCCCTTCACAGGATATTAGAGAGGAAATGATCAAAGCCTTTGAAAGTAGAATAAACTTTACAGAAGTTTAGTTGCCATAATGAAGAAGTCAAGATGTTACACGACAGAAACAGTTACCAAAAGGAAACGACAGTCCATACAATGGAATAGTTTTGCAGTGTTAGTTTTTGTGGATATGTAAAGCTTGGATTGTGTAATGAAGAGACCCATGAGGTGTTCTTGCGAGTACATGGCGAAATTGAGAAACAAAATGGTCGAGGCATTCAGAGTGTCTTTGCATTTCATCTACCTGGTTTCGAAGTGAAATGATATTGATTATGGGTATGAGCAATGCTAGTGTCTTGTGCGTCTTTGGCCTTCAAGAAAGATTTGAATGTTGTATTATCGAACAGAAATAGCCAAAGACGGCTAAACATTCTTATTAGAAGTTTCTCTTTGTTTCCATCGGAAGAAAGAAGAACAAAGAGGAAGTACGGCCACCACCAACCAGTACAGTAGCGCATTTGTCGGAGCTCTCAAAAGATACCAAACAGATTGTGCACCAACTCACGAAATCTCGAAATTTCCCTCCGTTGCTAACTTTCTTCCACCTACAACAACCTTGAGTGTAGGTTCGAGTTTCGAGTTTCGAGTTTTTGGCCTAGTGTAGGTTTACAGTAGCTACTGTACCCAGCCAGGTACAACTTGCCTACCAGTCTACCAGTACTGTAAAAAAAGTGGCATCACCCAGAAAGACAACCAAGACTGACTCGGCTGACTCTCAATGCTGGCCTGCTCAAAATCGCCATTTTCAAAAATGAAGAATTTCACAATCACCATATCACCATATCACCACCTCCAACTGTAACCGTACTGGTACAATGAACTCAACCAAAAATGAATCATCATGTAACCCAGAAAGTACCGGTAGCTGCGATGGAGACGAAGAAGATACGAAGGAGACAATGTCCCTCACTACATGTACCGGAAGCGGCTATTTCGCTGCAATACAGTCCAGAATACATATTTATGATAGTTTTCGATTAGCTCGGATCATCCTTGGTAGCAACATCAAATCGTTCAACGGAAGTTTGGATTCCACGGCAATCTTCGAAGCAATTACAGTTGTAGCAGAAATGAAAATGGAACTGGTCCAACTGCAGGGTAAAGTGAAACAACTCGAAGCCCGCAATATTATTGGCGAAGCATCATCCGAAGACCAATTCGGAAGCAAAACTTCGGAACAACAGAAACTTTTAGAACAGAATGAACTTTTGAAGGACTACAATGAGCAAATGATACGTTTGCATGCTTCACAGTCTAGGACGGTTGACATTTTGTCTAACTGGAATGGCGGTCACTTTGACGTAGATGCCGGTGATGCTTCAGTTCCAAACGAAGAAGCAGTTCTTCGCGTAGCAAAAGAATCAACTGAGAAATCAAAAGAGCTCCTTGCCCGTGCCAATTATCTGTTCGAAACATCACAGAAACAATTAACAAGTTGCCGTAAGCAGATTGGCAAACTCCAACGTCAGATCCAGACAAAATCGACTATTCAACACATAGAACTAGAGTCATTCCGTTCCAAGCACGCTCGGCAAGTCATGGATTTATGTGGTCAGCTGGAGGCCTATAAGGAACAAGTTGAAACTCAGCACGAAGAAATGTTACGGATGCAGGAAAGATTTCACGAACTTGAAGCTTTGGCGGTTACGCCAAAACAAGCACATGATGTGTTGCAAGCGATAAACCAAATTGCAGAAGACTCATCAGTAGAAGAGCAAATGGAAGTCCAAAGTCAAGTTGTAGAAATCTTACAAAGGATGTCACAGATGTACACAAAGCAGGTCCATGATGATGCAGAGTTGCACGCCATACTTGAAGCGGCAAAAAGAAAAGAAGAACGATCAAACGAGGAACTTCAGGATTTGAAACTGCAAGAAAAAATACTGCTAGAAGAAACTCGAGTTCCTGCCAAGGATTGGCGAGAGGCTCTTGCTGCTCAACGGACTCTGTGCGAGCGACAGATTAGCGACATATTGTCGAGGGAAGAGAGCCGACTGCTCGAAATGGAAATCTTAGAGCTCAAATTAACAGAGCTCGCATTTGCTGCGGTTGAGATCGAGGATCTCCGGGATGAGCTGCAGGAAATTAGGGATCAACACGACGATAAAATTACAGAAATCAACTCACTTGCCGTGGGGGCAGAAAGCGTCGTGGCAAGACTACGGAATCAAATTGAGGAGATTATGGAAAAGCAGATGCAATCAATTCGTCATATCGAACCCTCTAAGTCCAAAAAATGGAGAGCTCTCCTTGACCGAAAAAAGACTATCGATAACCTCGACCAACTGGAAATGAAACTCGTGGTTCAGAATGAAGAGCTCTTCTCCGTGAAAGAGGAATTGTCCCAGAGCAAAGCAAAAATACAACTACTGGAGCACAAGTTGAGCATCGCAGCAGGAACAAAGGGATACGGGTAGGTTTATGCGGAGTCCTTTCTTCTGGATTCTGCCTTTCCACACATCGTCTCTTATGAAATCGACTAGATAGCAATCAATGTTATTACATTAAAATACAGCACATTTTCTTATATTGGGTTTCACAAGAATTACAAATCTTTCTGTCTTCTTCGCCCTTTGGTAGCTAGTCGGTTGCAGATAATGTCAGAAACTGTCAGGGCAGGTATGAAAAATACAAGTCGATAGGCATGCCCTCTCTCCAACAGTAACTTGCTAACACCAGCGACGATGGTACCCAAGATGAGATAATCTCGAATATTCAGTGTAAGAGCAAGTTCATGATCCATTCGCCTTCGTTGCTGCATTAAGTACAAATGAACAGACAAGAGAATCAAAAGCAAAGATTGCCAATTCCTTGCCTGTGGTCTGTCACCCCACAAAATCAATGAAAAGGAGCCTACCGCGGAGATTATTGTAACGAGGAATGCCGAAGCGACAAAACTCAAGTCACGCCTTTGGTGCAAGGAACGCGAAAATCCGACAATGAGGAAGAGGCAACACAAGATACAGTCGATGACAAAGAGAAACAGGTAGGAATCATAATATTGCAAAGTTGTTGCGCCAACTACCACTCCTCTGAGCGAAACAGACAGAAAAGTGACAGCCGTGGATGGAACCAAAATCATTACAATGGATGCACCAAGATCCTCAGCCATGTAAAATCCAACAGGAATAGTCGAGGAAATCAAAGCGTGGACTGTGTTGGCAACGAGCGTTAGGATCAAAATGGACCCTTTGTTGATGTCGCAGAAGCACCAACCACAAATGACAGTCAAAATTAAATTGTTGGTGTCCCACTTGGAATTGAAAGAACACCGTAGTCCGCTAAGGATGCAGAAGAAACTGAATAAATGTGGAATATTGTAAACCATTCCCGACTCGATGCTGCTTGCATGAATATATCCGAACTTTGTATTGAGATCATTTCTTGACAAAATGTAATTTGTTGCAAAACTGTCTGCCCCGAAGTGATTCTTTACAAGTTGTAACCTGGTAACAACATCTTCTTCAACACCTGCGGTTGAGAGTTCCCAGATCACAGCTCGAAGAGAATGAAGAACATCGAAACACCATGTGATCGCCTGATGATCCATCCCAAATTCGCCATTGTGCAGCAGATCTTGAGCCAGCACCTTATAGGGCAGATAAGGCATTATTACGAATTGGTCAAAATCAATCGACTGCACAATACGATTTACTCACTGAAAAGGATGAATGATGCTGCTGCATAAAACTCGAGGTTGGTTCAATCATTTCATCCTTTAGCCCTGTAGACACTGAGACGACCAATGCTTCTCCCCCAGATGTACGTTCCAGCCTCTCATATACTTCACGTATGGAATAATCGAAAGCGTAGATCGGATTGGAGTGCGGCGAAGCAAGGGTGATAATATCTCGAACCAGATGGGCATTCTCTGGGTGCAAGACAGGGACCAAACGAGCAACGATCCCACCCATTGAATGTCCGACAAGAGTGACCGAGTCGACATCGCAAACACGCTGAGAGTTGAATCAGATTCTATGCAACAGTTTGAATCAAGCTGTCGCTATGTACCAATGTCTGCACGTACCGAGATATGGCGAACCGCCTCGCTCACGTAACCCGTCTGTGATATTAGAAATGAACCGTGAAGCGCAGCACCCTGCTCTCCGAAGTCGACAGATAGGACCTCGAATATGAATTCTTCTTCATTTTGCGCAGTTCCACTCAGCGAACCTCTTTCAAGCGCATTTACGATGCTCTCCACAGTCGCACCAGCCGCTTTCCCCGTGAGTTTCAACCCATGCGCTCCAAGAGAGCGAGACTGAGTATATGAGCCCCAATGCCCTGGAATGAACAAAACCACCTTTACTTTCGCATGACTTTTGCCACACCAATCTGGATAATCTGAAATCGGCTGTTTTGCTCGCATGAGCGATTTATATCTAGGGTCTCTTCTGTCCAGAAACTTGTAAAGATTATAGCTGCTTGCTAGGGGAGATGTCGATTCAAAAGAGGTTGCAATCTCCACAAACTCTCTCATGGAGTATGTCATCTCACATTCATCACCATTGGAAAAGGAAATCATTCTGAATACAATTCCATAAACAAACAAGAACAAACCGAAAACGTGCGTCACTATTAGGAAGAGTGAGTGCATGGTAGATTTTGGATTTGTTCCGGAGCAGTAATCAATTTTGTGTTTCTTCGCTGAGCGGACGGGAAGCGGTGCTTTCATGTTAGTATGGTCGTTACCATCGTTGGTTATTATTGTCTGTTTGATGCGATTGCTCATCCTTTTCAATCGCTTTGGATTTCGCAGACTCCAATTGGGCCTAAAAGAGTTTCAATGATGTTTTTGGGCTGACAGTTGTTACTAGCTGTTGGCCCCCAATCCCCCAGCGCAAGCGCTCGTTTCCTCCAAGGGTGAGGTGGGACTAGGGTAATCTTAATAACTATCTATTCCTAGACTTCAAATTCACTCTGTCAAACCGTCCAGGGTGTGGTGGGTGGGAAAAAACGCTAGTGCCCGACGTGATCAACAAGAACATCGGTCAAGCGTTGCTCGGACTGGGTGTGAAGATACCGAAAAACTTCGTCGGAGCGCCACCGACCGAGTAGTTTGATGAGACTAGTCGGGATATTGCCTTCAAGAAGCGCGGCAGCCCCGGTGCATCGAAGAGCACCGATTGTGGGAGGTCGATCGACCTCCACGGAGAGAGCAACTGCTCTCAAATATTTTGTCATCATTCGATCTGTGACATTGCAAGGGACTCCAAACTAGTAGTAGGTGAACAGGGGGGTGTCGCCAGTCTTGTGTTGACTCTGTCGAAGGTGTCGGACAATGGCAATCAGCCAAGCTGTTGGGTTGTCACCATTAAATGACGTGCCCAAACCGATCTTTTCGTCTGGCACCGCATTTTTTTGTTTGTCAAATATCAGACCGGCGAATGTCACAAGTGACGTGTCCAGGAGGCGAAGGGGAATGACGTCGCCACGAAATTCTGCGTCGTTGATACGAAAAAACACTTGCTTCAACTTGAAAGGAAATTGCGTTCCCG
>CAKOGP040001762.1:0-20333 GCA_933822405.4 Cylindrotheca closterium | reverse complement strand
ATACTTTGCGGTTCCATCAAATTGTTGGAATCCGTCCCAATTGCATGAACATACTGCCCAAGCTCAGCAACCATGTCACTCTTGTAGTTGATATTGACATTATCAATGAGTTGCTGCGGACTGAAATTTGAGGAAATACTGTCTTTCTGGGGAAAGTCAGAGGGATCAAAGCCCGATCACACCTGATCGTCTTGACATGAAAGCTTGCCTTATTGTAGCGGCGGAATATCTTATCCAATGCGTCAAATACAGGGTCAGTCTTGAGGTTCTGCATGGGAATACATGAGCGATAACGCACAGTGGTATCAATGCAGGTGAGAAACTTAGCATCTCCGATCTCCATGTGATCAATACAGACGGTAATTGTTCGATTGTGTTGGTACAATTCCTCTGGTGGACTGAATAGAAAAAGAAAAAACGAAAAACGAAAAGCACCAAACCGATTTGCAAACGGTCTTCGTAGCCTAAGTACTAGAATCTACGTAGAACTTGCTGAAGCTTTTATCAATTCAACGGCATTTCATTGTTTTACAATGGGGAAGTCTACATCATTGAAGGTTGTCTCAACGACTGCCAACAAGGCGGGCGGGTCCACACCCAAATCGGTTTCTGTCGCCAAAAAGAGCGGAGAGAAAAGATTGGAAAATGCATCTGCAGTTGATTTACGTCAACCTAAGGATAGGGATCCTAGTGTCAACAATGATTCGGAGATTCAAGAGCTGATTGCATCTCTTCCACCACTGATTGACTTTGGTTTATCTACTCACGACTTGGTTGCTATCGGCTACGACTATAATTCAACTAAGATTTCATTTGGCAACTCCATTTTCAATCAATGGATGGAAAATCATAACAATCGGTGGACTCAAGCGCTCCCAAGGTTTGACAGCCCGTTCAAGGACCTCTACGCTAACTATTCAATTGAAGGTAGGGTTAACATGCTATTCGCTCAATATGCAAACGATTGGCGGCGAGTGTTGAAATTCCTAATTTCGCTTTTTGATGATGGCGCTTTGGGAAATGTGAAAAAAATACAGAATACACATGGGGTGAGAGCAATTGCATTGCAAGTCGCCCAGCAGATTCCGATTTCCTTTTTTGATGTTGGCCTCGTGAACGATTCCAAAGTGCCGCAAGAAGATCTGTATTTTTCGAGATATGATCGGACGAATCTGGTGCAGTTTTGGTTGATGTGCGCTTCAATTTTTGATCATCCATGGACGATGCTTTTCGATGAAGTTCTCGAGACATCCCCAATACCTTGCATTTAAGGTGGAGATTCACAAGGGGGTCAAAAAGATATTCGATCCTGACTACGAGGATTCTGAGGAGGAAGATGATCCGACGGGGGACAAGGACACTGGCCTTGTCAATAAGTTCGGCCAACCCAACAGGTGGGACTCTGACAAAACAGTGGACAACAATCCAAACGACAGGAGGAAAAACATGGACATAGATGACGATCTTGACTCCAACAATGATGGCATTTACGAGGATGACGATGACAAGGACGTTGGGGAGGAGGATGACGATGATACTGACGAATCGGCCAAGGATTCTGTCATTCTTGTGGAAAGTACCTACCAGACTACGGATAATGATAAAGATGATGACAACGACAACATGGGCCCGAATACCAACAAGGCAGTTTCCGAATTGACCGGCGTTACCGGTGAAGACAAGGATCCCGAATTGGCGTCCCCGCCGAGGAAGAAGGGACGGTCCCACAGGGTTTCCGTGGTGGATCAGCCAACAGAAATGGAGGTGGACGGGGGCTCTTTCAGTGAAGCCGGTGCTAAACGTACACATTCAGTGTCTGCTTCACAATCAACCAACAAACCCGCACAGAAAACGGACACTACTTCCACGAAGCAAAGCTCTAAAGCCAAACGCAGACTACAACGCAGCTTGACACTGCACGAACGCCTAGATGGGTTGCGCCAAGTCAATTTGGACGGCATGGACGGCCAGGCTATTCTGGTTGCACTAGGAATGCCATACAACTATCAAGGCCAACAAGGGGGAAATAAGACCCACGCCTCTATTATATTGAACCATATTCTGGATACATTGGCAGACGTCCTAAAGAACACGGAGGAGACGATTCGCTTTCTTCCCTTGTCTGACAGCGCTTAGAAGAAGTCTAAGCAGTGGATCCGAACGGAAGCAGACCTTCGGCGGCTGATTCCCGACTACCGTAGCCTGTCCAAGTATCTGGACATGTCTTTTGGCAACATGTCATATGCTTCGACTTCTAATAAGCCGGGTGAAAAGAAGCTTTGTACAAGGATGAAAGTGGGTTTTGAGGTCGAGGTGGCGGAAGGAACAATTTGCCAATACTTACACGGCAAATTGCGTCCGCAAGGATATGGAGCAGGATGCTATGAATTGGTCCTACAGTTTGGTGATATCAAAAAGATTGGGGCTTTATGCTTCTACCCGCAGGAAATCAACATCAGGGCTATGGAGAAAGAACTAATGCGGCACTTTAATTGGAAGATGGTTATCGGCCTGCGGTACAAATGGGTAAACATTCCCTACAACGGCCACAGTAAGTGGAATGAACGATCGCCCGGATGCATGATGTGGCATGTTTACGTCCGATTGAAGGACGCTAAGCGAGCGGATCGAGAACTATGCTTATGGTTTCACCCGTCTACCCCCAAGAAAGATTTTCCATGGTGCGCTGTCACCCACTACATCAGCGATTGGAAGGGTGCTCAAAATGGGACAATCAGCGTTAAGGCCGTGGGTCCGGTTAAGGATGAGAATCTCACCATGATCTCGAAGCATAACGACTTTGTGGAACTGACCCAGGCCAAATATTGTCCAGTTGAGATTCCAGGGATGTTGAAACAGGCAATGACCAAAGCCTTTGGCCCTTGCACTTGCTTGTCTATGTTTCTTTCCATCAAAGCCCGGCCAGTTCACGCGGAGAAAGTGGCAGCTGCGGATGTGAACTTGGACTCTGATTCTGACGACTCCTTGCTGGAGGACGTCTCTCACAAGTTCACCAAAATGACTGTCAAAGGGAAGACGAAGATCAAGAAGCAACCTCCAAAGTTGGCTGTGGCACCGACTCTGGAGCATGATGGTCCGGTTCTCACTCCTGCGCAGCAGCGCCGTGCAAAGGAAGCAGAGAGGAAGAGACAAATGGACTTGGAGAACAATGTTCCTAGTCCTTTGTTTATCATGGTGCTACCCGGTGATATGGAAGGGACCTACTTGTTCATCAGTAGGCTGAAATATGCTGCCTTGGCAACGCATGTGCTGAATGGACTGGTTCCGTTCTTTACGCATCATTTGGGGGAGTTGACGACTACTCAAGCTAATAGGGTGATTGCGAAGTGGCTGTCCATGTCTCTGATCCATACGACACGCCGAAAGGAACTTGTGTGGTGCTTGGAGACTTTACTGTTGGGATATGACAAAATATGAGTTTTTACATTCCAAAAGAAACTATTCAAGTACGATGTTTTCGACACGTGCGATCGGACTTTGATCGTGCACGATGTCCGGATTCAACGCAAGTCTGCTGGACGCAAGTCTGTCGGACAATCTGTATCCACACAAAAAGGAAAAGATCCCATACAAGTGCAATATCGATGTTGTGTACGATGCAGTAGGGAATAATGCAAGATGTCCCAAAGTACTGCATTCAACACAGAATTGTCGTAGAAGTCGAATCAAGTTCTGTAAACAAAGGATTTTCCAAGGGAAAATTGTTGAGCTCACTTTTGTGATTCAATCATCAATTCAAGCCAAACATTAATCAAATAGGAACAATTTCACTCAAAGTATACCTAGACACAGGAGAACAATTGTCGTGAAAGTGTTGTACAGTCGATTACGAATTTAGATTGCAGAGAGTTTGTTCTGAGCGCTAAATATATATAACTGATGCATTAATTGTATTAAAACTATCTCAAGTTTCTAGATTGCCATTAACGGCTGTCATGGTCATTTACCATACGGAGGTGAGTCCAGTACTGTTGAAACAGTTTGAGGCATCCAATCCCAAGGAAGTTGCTCTTTTCGGAGATTACATTGCACCCTTGCACATGTAGAAACGATCTTGCCACTCGAGGCGGCGTATTTTTATTTTGTTTTTTGAGTTTTTGAAGGTGATGGTGGGCATGATTGTGTAGCAGGTGGGAAGCCAATTGTTCTTGCGCCCTACTGCCATGGGTGTATCGATCGAAGGAATTGGAGAGCAACCCAGTGGCACAGTGTTCCAGAACAATGTGGCGACCATCTACGTAACAGACTGTTGGCTAAAACAGCCAGTCTGGTCCTCAAAAATGTGACAAGCTGGTTCTGACCCAGCTACCGGTATATCCTATCTATTTGTCACGCCTGAAGACCACTTTTAATCCATATATACCTGAATTTTCCACAAGTACTTTGCTAGTCCCAACAGTACTTCAATAGTTCTTACACGCGCACGTGAATTCCCAACACAGACTGCGGTTCCCTAGTCCTGTGGTCGACAGAGGGAGAGTGAAACATAGAGGGGCAGAGAGATGGCTGAGACATCTGACTGTTTATGGACTTGCGCCGGTTGGCCGAGTCGATGTTGGGTTGGCGGGGTGCGCCAGGTTGAAGATCATCTGGCGTTGCCTGGCTAGAGAGCGACGGTTGATCGCTCGCTCACAGGAGACAAGGCGCAGCCCATGTTGACAATCTTCGAGTGATTTGTTGAGGACAGTTTCGCGGGAGTCACGAAAGAGGTACTGGGATCGTTGGGGGATATCAATCAGGCCCATGGCGAACTGTTCGCGGATGCCAATGTCAATCTCCCGCTTGCAAGCCGTGTACCAGGAACTGTCTTCGGAATGTGCAAGCCGGTTGCGGTCTTTCCACATGTAGTGCCCGATCCGGATCAGTTGTTGGATCAGGCGGGAGGCCCAGAGGTTGGCGGACTTTTTGGAGCCGATGTAGGAGAAGTGAAGGGCTTGCAGGTGTTTCCATTTGTGAGACACTAGGCCCTCAAGGAGGCCCTGGGCCCCAAGCTTGGCTTGGGAGGAGATTGCACGTTGGAAGAGATGAGGCTGGCGAGACCAGGCTCGGACGTTGGGAACTCCCAGGGAAGGCTGGCGGACCGTCTTCAGGTACTCAAAGAGGAAGGCTTCGATCTCTGGGGCGGTCTGCTAGGTCTGCATCCAGGTCCGGAAGGCCAGATGGCGTTTCGACCATTCTGCAGCTGCAGTAGGAGCAGAACAGCGTGGGACATGGAGGTGATCTTCCACGGGGCAGGAGGAGCATCTGGGGCAAGAGCTTGTTGCCGAACGGTTCCAAATGGCCAAGAATTTTCCCACACCTGGCATACCGGAGATATGCTTGGGTGTCCAGCGTTGAAGATTGGCCGGGAGGGCTTTCATGGCGCGTGCCAGAGACAACCAATCGACCTCACGGATGGACTGCTCGGAGAGGCGGTCCTTGGAGGACCAATATGCTCGAAGGGCAGGAAGAGAGACCAGCTCCATGATGTGAGCCTGATCCAGTTTGGAAGACTTAACACCATCAATGAATAAGGACACAGGTTCATGGAAGAAGCGGGGGTTGGAGGCAGCAGATTGGCCTGTAGACTCCACCAGGCGGCGGTAGGCTTGTGCTTTGGAGTCCACTTCCACATTGCGCTGCTCCCACCAGTCCAGTTGAGAGAAAGGACGCTGCTTATCTTGACATGACGCCAATGAACTTGGAGAGGGAGGTGGCGAAGCAAGGCCCGGATGGTGGAGGCCAAGTCAAACTGCGCGCCAGACGAGGACAGATGTGCTTCTGAGAAGGACTTATCCAGGGCGATGAGGCCGTCGCAGGCCATCTCGACCGAAGGTTGGCTGGCAAAGAGCTTCAGTCGGGCAAGCTGAGCCATCCATTCCAATACCAGGAGAGAAGCCATAAGGCCAATCAATTCGCTTCGCGTTGAACTCTGATCCTCAAATTTTCCAGGGGTTTGGCAGGTGATCCAGATGATATTCCTGCGATCCTCAGAGAGAATTTGAGCGCATGCTGTGCCCACTTTAGCTTTGTAAGAGCCGTCGCTCACCACACAAAGGTTACCAGCAAGAAGGGCCTGAACCAGGCGATCCTCACTCCCTTCAATGGTAATGACCACTGGAACCCAGCCGTGAGAACCTGACTCAGCCAGACTGCCAAATTGGTGCCAAAGATCAAGGATGGAAGATGAGGGGGGGGCATGTGTTTTGGCTGGTTGGTGTGGGCCAGTAGAGTGGAGGAGGACACGGCTCTTGTGGCTCGGAGACCGGCTAGAGAAGACAGAGACCGAGGCGCGGACAGTGTCCACTGGTAGAGGTAGGAGATCCAGGTTGAAGCGGCGAGTGGAGGAAGTAGGCTCAGATGGGATCCATATCTGACCCTCGCGGTGGAACAGGGTATTGGTAGAGGGGGAGTATTGCCACTTCCAGGACAAGTCAGCTGAGTGCCACAGGCCTAACGGGGAGCTGAGGCGGCGTCAGTTGGAGTGGCCTGTCAGGTGAGTAGAAATCCATTGCTGCCACATAGTCCACCACTGATTAGACTGACGAGCAGTACGGGGCCATTGGTATCTGTCAGCAAGGTAATCTGCTCGTATCCCTTTCCATGCGTCCAGAGTGATCGCTGTCCCTTCAGCATTCACGATATCGGAGAGAGTGACAGCGTGAAGGAAGGTCCGACACCAGTTGAGCCATTTCAATGTATGCTGATCCACCAAAGAGTCAATGAACAAGTCCACTAACAGTTGATCCCCTTGGCGCATTGGTTGGAGGGAGGGAGAATCAAACTCCAGATGTATGGAGAGAGAATCAAGTTCACTCCAGGTCCGCTTGGCCCACACATCAGAAGCAAGGATGGAGGTGTTAGAATAGACTTGTTGGCTCTGGAGAAAATTCCACGACTTGTCAGTCAGCCTCATCATCATCTTGTTGTTGAGGTTACACCTTCACATTATTGGTACAGCTTTCTCATTTTCTCATCCTCTTCCACAACGTTCGAGACGGTGGATACTAACAATCCAATAGAATCACCCACTAGTCCTTTTGAATTTGAAAAAGTTAGCAGAGAAGTCGACTCAATCATCGCACAATGCATGAACGACATGACTCACGAAGACAGAGAGCAATCGTACTTGGAAGTCCATGGAATTGTAGACAGATTTAATGAGACTCCAACGGCAGTTCAAGAAGCTCTAGAGGGAATGAAGGCAGCAATTGAAAAGAGTACCAAGAAAGATGCCTTAAAGCTTGTTGAATCAATGGACGAGGCATACATCAACGATTCTTTGCTTCACCTGAAATTTCTTCGTGGTGAAAAGTTCAACATTAAAAAAGCTGCACAAAAGTTTGTGCAACATTTTGAATTAAAGATGGAACTGTTTGGAGAATCTAAGCTTGTAAAGGACATTGAACAAGAAGACCTGGATGAAAATGACACCAAGGCTCTATATCTTGGCTACGTTCAATGGCTACCCCTTAGGGACATCAGTGGGCGATTGATGTGGGAATTGACTCAACCTACTCCTCGCCCAGTAGCCCCCTGACTTACTTGTCTACATATTTACCAAAGTGATTCTTGTACCGGTACATTGGCTACCAAGACAGCAAGCCTGTTTTCATTTGGAGCCGCAAGTTTTCCGCCCAACAAAACTACCCAACTCCCGACAAAGAAGCCGTTTGCATCATTGAAGTGCTCGAAGTCTATTGTTCGATGCTCTTTGGAGCCCAGATCGAGATCTACACTGATCATCTCAATCTGACTCGCATCAACCTACAATCCCAACGTCTTCTCAAATGGCGCGTAGCCATGGAAGAATTCTTGCCAACTGTCATCTACAAGCCTGGTCCTGATAACGTGGTTGCCATGGCTTGTCTCCTTTGCCTCTTCTTCCTACCCAGGAGGAGCAAGGTGATCCTGCGTCAACAGAGGATCTCTTGAAGCAAATTATGCTCTACTACCCTGAAGCAATTGATACCTTCCCCTTGGACTTTGCGACCCTATCACAAGCCCAGAATGATGATGATCAAGTTCAAGAAAAAGTACAACATGGTGCTTATGGTACTACTGCCTTTGGTGACCATAAAATGGTAAACAAGATTGTCAATGGCGACCCTCGTATTGTTGTGCCTGAAGCTTTGCATGACTCAACCGTCCATTGGTATCATGTGATCCTTGGCCACTGTGGTCAAGACAGACTCATCAAGTCCCTTCAAAATCATCTTCATTTCCCTGGCCTCGGCGCAAAAGTGAAGGCCTTTGTTGAGACCTGTGATGAGTGTCAGCGTTACAAGAACAACGGCCCTGGTTACTGCCATTTGCCTCCTCACGATGACTATCCTGCTCCTTTTGAAGATGTTGCCCTTGACCATGATGGTCCTTGGACTCTCGATGTATCAGAGTTTGGAAAGCTTGTCTTCCATGCTTTGACTCCTATCATGGATATTGCATCCGACCTGTTGGAGCTTTGTCGAGTTGACTCCTTGTCTGCTGAAGCCTCCGCATTGACCTTCAAGAATTAGTGGCTTTCTTGCTACCCTCATCCTACCCGAGTGATCTACAATGCTGCTGGTTCCTTCACTGCTCCTACCTTTCAACTGGCCCTCAATTGCAATGGAATTACTGGAGTCCCTATCACAGTCAAGAACCTGCAGTCCAACACTATTGTTGAGCGATCCCATGCTACTATTGACAACATGCTCCGATCCTATCAAACTGCAAACATCCCTGACAACGTCGGGACTGCCTTTGAAGTTATCGATACTGTCTTTGCCTCTGTTCAGCGTGCAATGCGTACTGCTGTCAACAAGTCTCTTGGTGCCTCTCCTGGTGCTGCCATCGTCTTCCGTCGTGACATGCTTCTCAATGTTCCTGCCATTGTTGACTTGGAACAAGCCTCTGATCGACGCCAAGCTGTTGCCATCGGTAACAACGTCACTGAGAACAAGCGCCGCCGCTACAAGAACTACAACATTGGTGATGAAGTTTTGATCCTGGCCCACAAGCCTCACAAGATCATCATGGGTGCTCGAGCTACAGGTCCTTTCACCATTACTACTCAAGTTCATGTCAATGGTACTGTCACCATTCAACGTCGCAACAATGTTACTGAACTCATTAGCATCCGCCGACTCAAGCCCTACAATCGTCGCCTCTAACTTGTTTCTCTTCCTTACTCGCCTTCCTCATCTTGGTGGAAAGCAGAGTGCAGTATCTACCGTCTGTCATGAATCCGTCCGATCGATTCTGCTTAGTCAAATGTGACTCGACTGGAATATTATCTTGGTGTAAAAGAAAGTTCCTAGTTCCCAAGACCACTACCTATATATTTTGTGTTTCTTGGTGAACCTGCCTCTTTATATGTTATTCAATACCATAGCTTTAAATTGATTTGACAAGTTCACTTCTATCGAAGTGGGATTGATCGAATCAGAAAGTAATTTCACAATTTGGTTTTACCTCTCGTTTTCATCTTTGAAGGTGTTGTCCGTCTGTCTTTGCTCAGCGACAAAACGCGTCGCATTTTTTGAATTGCAGTAACCTGGATATGTATGGCACCAGATCCCGTCACCTAGTACTGGTACCGTATGTAGAAACTGCAATATCGGTATGCGGTATGATACCCGTCCGTCAATCGGGGGTGCTGATTGTCCGTCGACCGTCAAGAGTGTACGCAGACACCACCCATCAATATCCATTGATCTCATTTTTCCACGATGAAAAGAGATGTCCTCTTTCCGGCGGCTTGGACGAGGGGCCAAAAGTTCAACTGTGTCTGCTAGGAGCCCCCAACAGTTGATTGCATTGCAGGGCGTGAAACCTTGGACTGGTGGTATTCATTTGACTTCTGTCGGCTTGAATCAACTGGATAACGTACTTGGAGGTGGGCAGCCAATTGGCACCTGTATCTTTTTGGAAGATGATCGTTGGACCCGTGACCTGGCGCACTCCCTGCTAAAATATTGGTGTGCGGAGGTTAGTTTTTTTCTCTTGAAACCTCAAGATAACGCCAAGCATGCTCACGAGTTTCTCCCATCTTTTCCAGGCTGTTTCACAAGATCAAAATCTTGTCTTTCCTGTAGTCGAAGACAGCAGTCCTTCCCCTTTCGCGGTCTCAACGCAAACCACCAAAGGTCGTAATATAGTTAGTGATGAGATTTTTCGGCTCTTGATGGCTCTTCCACGGAACCTACACTGGGTGAAAACACAAGAGCAACAGAGCGCCTCGCCATCAACTATTGACACCCCTTCCGCCCTGAGTGTTCTGGAAGAGGATGATCAAGGTGAAAACTTCGAAGAAGGCCTTGAAATCGCCTGGCAGTACAAGAAATCGGTGCAGGAGAAAATGCTGGCTCAACCCTTTATTCAGCAACGAAGTCAGAGCTCGTCATCAAATGCCTTCTGCCATTCGTATGACCTTTCTGCTCGAATGACGGACCAGAAAGCGCTCAACCCCGCAGACTACATTGTCAGGATTAGGGATTTAGGGGGATGCTGCAAGCTTTCTCCTGGAATCTTGCTATTTCGAGAGTTGGTTTCATTGCTGAAGAAGAATGAAGGAAAGGCTTTTCGAATGGTTCTCTACAACACAAATCCAGCTCTGATGTCGGTGGCGTTGCCGTTGTTCCTTTCGCATGTTCGAAAACACAAAGTCGCGGTTGTGCTGCTGGTCTACTCTCAGCCTAGCAAGGACTACAAGTCCTTGTCGCGGCTGTCCGGTACCTGTGATGTTGTACTCAAAACCGAAGGATTTTCTGCTCGCAGGATTCATCCACCACCACCGGAGTTTCGCTTGCTGCAAGGTATTTTGACAATATCCAAAATCTCGACAGTGACTTCCGCAGCTGCAACTGGTGGTGGATTTTTTGGGGACATTAGTTTTTCCAAGAGACCAGCTGCTTTTGTCTATGGGTTCAAACGCGATAGACGAAAGCTACATATTTCTCTTCTGCACATCCCGCCTGAAGACTATGCCCGAGGTGGAGGAAGCGTGGGCTCTGGGGTTCGGTCAGGGGCAGGAACGAATCCTGAGAAAAAGAAAACCCAGACCTTTGGTTGTGCGTCGAACTCTGGAGGGTCCGCTCTCGATTTCTAAGGTATGTCGGTGTGTTGTATTGTATTGTTTTTCGACCGAAGTCTATAGGCGTTATCCGTAGTTGGTTTGTGGAGTAAGCTTCGGCAAAATGTCGTTGCTTACCCACTTCCCATGAGCTTTCGGATGTCACGGTCTTCGAAGATTAAATCAATCGATGTTTATACCCAGCACGGTTCGTTTTTGTGGATCAGTGCTGGACCTGTCTGTCAATACACTTGTCTTACCACTCCTTTTCTTTAAGAAGCACTCAGAAAGTAGGGTTACTTTTATTTTATGATTCGTAGCGTTAAAAGTGATTGCAATCTGGCGATGGAAAGATGACGTCACTGGCAGTGCTTACGAAGTCACATTCTAGCTTGATAAAGTCCTACCGGTATAATTAAGTCTGCTACTTTTCTTTAATCTTTTGCGCAAGTCTTTTTGTGTGAATCTCTCGCTTCTTCAGTAACTTTTTCATCAAACGTGTCGAGACCTTGGATCCATCAGCATTATGAGTTGGGACACCGTTGGCATCGAATTGAGAATACTGCCCTTCGTATATTCCTGCTTTGAATAAATCTCCAAGTGGAACTGTGTGTAACTCGACTTGCTGCCCTTTGTTGCTGCTGCCGGATTGCATCGTCTGTTTTTTCACTGATTTGGGCAAACAAGGGCGCCATCCATCGGATTCCCCATGTTGGCTATCTAAAATCTCTACTCCTTGGTCGAGCATCGAGTTTCTAAGTTCATCGCAGAGTTCCAACAGATCGTTTGACACTTGATCCCTCGAAGTTTGATCCAGTGCTATCTTTCTCATCCTTGACCTCAACGAAACCAACATGTCAGCATCCTGGTGGTTGTTGCTGTTTTCAAGTGAAGCCCTCCTGTTTTCATGACCAAGCCCAGCGTCAGTTGTCTTGTTTGAAAAACCTACCAGGCGCAAAAGTTCGCGAACATTGCCAAGTGCTGTCCGTACGACTTCGGTGGGCCCGTTGGGTCTATTGGTAAAGTATATGTTTCCTGCCTCAATTACTCTCATCAGTTCAGTGAGAAATTCCGATCCATCGAAATCATTCTGAAGAGCCAAAGTGCAAGTGCGTTTTGCTCCCAACGAGAGCATATGAATCTCAAAATCATTATCATTCCACAGCTTGACATCACCATTCGAAGCTGCCAGCCATGCTTCTCCTCCATAAAGGAATCGCAAAATCTTTTGCCTTATATTGCGAGCTTCATATAGCCGGCTCTCAGAGAACGTAGCTGGGGCTCGGTATGGCCCAGACAAGCCAAGGCACCAAAGTCGAAAGTCGTCACCTATAGCCGACGAGAAGGGGGGATGAGTATATCCCAAGCAGCTACACAATTACCACAAAGTACATACCTGGGCTTTCCACGGACGAAGACACGTCGTACTTTCCGAGAAAGTCGCGAATCGAAATAAAATTCTTGAGGGACTTGCTCATTTTTAAGCCGTCAATGTGAAGATGTCCTGTATGCACCCAGTGATTGATCCATTCACCGTCTCTATAGGCTTCAGCCTGTGCGATTTCATTCGTGTGGTGTGGGAACTTCAGATCTACGCCACCAGCATGTACGCTGAAATGATGTGTGTCTTCGAACTGTTGTTGAATCGATTCAATGATTGCAGAACATTCAATGTGCCAGCCTGGTCGACCTTTTCCCCATGGCGCCTCCCAGCAAACCGAGTCGGTGGATTTCAGTTTCTTCCATAACACAAAATCTCTCTGATCTCGCTTCAAATTGGCATCGCAAACTTCTATTTCAGCAGCCTGTTCGGTTGTTGCATGTGGCGATAACTTCCCATATTTCGAGAAGGTGTTAAGACTAAAATTTTTGACGTCAAAATAGACCCCGTCTTCTGTCTCGTATGCCATTCCTTTGCCAAGCAGAGTCTCTATGTAAGGGACAATATCAGATTCAACTCGTTCTGTTACACGAGCCACAACATGTGGTCGGAGACAGTTCAACGAGTCCATGTCTTCCCAAAATTCGCGCTCATACCTCCGAGCTAAATCAAGGGGAGACTCCCCATTATCTTTTGCAGCTTTTAATATTTTGTCGTCAATATCTGTTATGTTCATCGTAAACAATGGAGGCTTCGAAACGTGCGCCTCTAGTACCCTTCGCATGATGTCAATACATACGTAGGTTCTAGCATGGCCCAAGTGCGCAGGTGCATCTGCAGCGAAAATGAGACGAGCTTCCTATTTCAAATTGATTGTCAGATCTCTACTTACATGTAGTCGGACCACAAGTATACCAAGCAATTGCTTTGCTCGACTCTGGAATCCTTTCGATCTCCTTCGACAGTGAGTTGTAAATAGTCACGTGGTTCTCTGAATTTGATTTTGCACTGAACGCCCGTCGAAAACCATTCGACGGAGATTGCACCTGTAATGAACGACATTTTAGCCTATCAGAGAGCCAAAATCGAAGTCGTCTATTCAAGACAATCATTCTTGATGATTTTATCGTTGATGTTTTTTTTTAAAAAAATGTTTGTTTTAGATGATGCTTTTGAAGCTAAAGTAGTCCTCAACGAACATAGAACCACGCCCCACTACGTGTACCAGGACCTGTACCTGTGCCTTATTATTTCCATTTCTAGCGTTGTATTCCCAGTGTTTCGACTTGGAAATGTATTCTATTTTGGTTTGGAATAATCATACTAGGAATATATCTGTAATATAATACATTTTAAAATAAAATACAAAGATATTGTCGCCTCTACTGAAAACACCCATCAAAACTTTCAGTAACCTCACGATGATCGTCAATATGGTGAGTTTCGTCCCAACACTTTTCTAGGAACTGCCGCTCATCCGATTGGTTCTGATCATCTTTTAGAAGCTTGAGAACAAGTCCAGGAGTCGGACGGCCAAAGAACACTTGGTGGCCTATAGGCAACCATGCAAAACTGAAATATTCGTTCACGAGTATTAGGTTGCCCTGCACAAACTGAGAGTCCTCGAACCCTGCTGCGCTGATTTGCCCTTTACCGAGGAAACGTTGCAAGTATTTAGAACCCCATTGTCTTGCTGCGCTCTCCCCAAGCTTGATTGGTTCAAGAATTTCTCTCTCAGCTCTGGGATTCAAGTCGACTTCGAAAGTCACTTGCCCTTTTGGTACATTCTTTGATCCAGTCACTTTTGTTGCAACAAGGACGTCTCTAGCATATGTCACGTTGATCATTTCGTATCCTTGTTCTTCTCCATATTTGCCTACCCAGAGACCCTCCAGACCAAACTGTGGCAGCGCATTCCTCGCTTCCATGGCCAGCTTTCTATGCTTCTCTGCTTCGTGAAATCGCCCCTTTTCCTCCGCCTTGACTTGACGTTCATTTTCGACCGCCCATATCCATTCGGCATCCAATTGCTGAGCATTTCTTATGGATTTTTCAAGCTCTCGAATAAGAAGCTCAGTTCCCGTCCTTCTTGCTTCTTGCAGTTCCAACCGCATCGCCATCACTTGGTGTCTCAGCTGATGAAGTTCATCGCCATTCAAAAACGTTCCTTTCTTCTCAGCACCATCTACTTTGCCCTTTCCAAACTGCCGATCCATTCGATTTTCCGGCAATTCCTCGAAGCCATCTGGAGGTGCGGCGACCATTCTTGTTGTGACTCCTGACTGCATTCGTGTACCAGGAAACATTGGAGCAAAAGACTGGACAGATCCAGAAAGCGCAAGAGAGAAATAGAGAAAAGTGCGGTACATGCTTTTAAACTGGGCTTTGACTGATCTTGAGTGTTTGGGAATTAGGTATTGTAGTTGGAAAGGAATAGCAGCCAACGAACCCAGAAAATCGTGTCGAAGATGATGAGCTGGAAAGTTTCACACGTACCTGGTACGAACGAACGAAGAAAACCAAACAGTATCATACAGTATGTTTACGGGAATTAATGACGTCGATTTATTGGTTTGACACCAGCCCCTTCTCTTGTTTAGACTGTTGTTTTTCTGATTAAGGAGGTGTCTGCTGACGTGGTCTGAAAGTGGAGCTATTTTTTATGTTTTATTGGAAGATACTGTACCTCCACACGCACGAAACATCAATCAGAATTCACGGCATAAAATCACGAAAAGGATCAACGAATTCTGCAGTCCTCAACGATGACCAAGCCCTACCGCACAGCTTTGTCGCTTCTCCTTGTATGCCTATCGTTTCTTCTTGCTAGCAAAGGAGTCTATTCCTTTATAGTGCCGAGAAATGGTGCTTTGAGAGAAACGCGTTCTCTTTTCACTTCATTTCAATTTGAAGACGAGTCTCCTGAAGAGCCGACAAGCAATAGACAAGCAGAATTTCAGAACCTCGAGCCCGTTCAAGAATCTTCCATCCGAATGGAACGAAAACGAAAAGATAAGGAAACAGGCAAGAAATTTGTTTCATACGGTGATGACCTATGGCGATTGAGGTCTGTAATGAACAAACTTAGTCGACGACTATTGGACGCGATTAGTGATGGTACACCTGAAGTGGAAGACAAAGTTCGTTCACAGCTTCGGGAGATAGAGCAACAGGATCCTGAACTGGTGTACGAGATGGAACTCAAAGATTTGCAGCTCGCAAAGGCAACCGGAAAGACAGATGACGCTGAACGACACGGTGAGAATGCGATGGAGGCAAGGGGCTGCATTCCGGCTTTCAATCTAGAGGGACTTTGGGTGGGAAAGTAGGTTGCGAAAAACACTGTCAGAGAATATTGATGTCTGCATATGACTTACAAATGAGTGATTCTTTCTTCAAGGTACGGACATCACGGCTACGAAATGATCAATGTCACATATCAAGGAGATCAACTTATTGCATACAAGGTAACAGGAGACAAGGTATGTAGACAATGGTTCACACGCAATTTTAGAGCTGTATTGGCCTCATGCCATTTCCCATCAATAGAATGTACCAAAAGGAGAAATAACATTCCAAGTCGATTTGAGCCCAATCAAACCTAAAGCCATTGGCAGTGGCAAGATGGATATGCCGCTTCAACCAATAAGTTTGACAGAAAAGGCTGCAAAGAAGTGGGGAACAAAACAATTACCGAGATATAGAGGCCTTGGACATGTTGCCGAGCCTAGGTTTTCCAATGGGCAGTGGATGGAAGGCCAGTTGATACTGATCTCGCAAGAGTATTTCTCCTTTGCCTGGATCCCGATTGAAACACAAATCTTTTTTGGCAGGCCAAGTCCAGAGCTTGCGCTGAAAATGCTTCGAGAGAATGGAGTTTCTGCAAGCGGTGGACTAAAGGCATGGGAATCGCCACCACCCATTGATGCAGATGTCGAGGTCCTGAAAGAATTCGCTGCTACCTGTCTAGATCTGACAACAGAAGATGCCGAGGAAAGCTTGGAAGGTGGTGCTTTCTCGTGCATTTGGCATGGAGTCGACACTGAAGAGTGTTCGTTCCAGTAGTTATTTTTAGACAACACTATTATATTTTGACTTCTTATAATGATTGTTGCAACATCCGCAGCCATGAAATGAAAGCATGCATGAATCAATACCATCGATGAGAACGCTAGTGCAGCTCGATTTTGAAGTTACGTTTCTGTTTTCACAGGAGTCTGACAGAGCCTTTTGAAATTCGAGCACCCACTAATTCCAAATATAAGTTCACCAGTGGCTGCATCTCGATCCAAGCGAAAGCGCCATGCGATCTATACATCCGCTCTTGCTCAGTGATCGATTTTATTGATGTCAAACAAAACAAATTCAAGAAATGATACGGATCATCGTGATGAGAGACGGCTTGCAAAGCAAAATAATTATTGAAGACCTGCCTCGCCATTCCAAATAATGTACTCGCCATGTGAGTGGGACAAAGGTTGAAATGAATAATTCAAATCTTCAAGTGGTTCTAACTTTGTGACCTCTTTTGATTTTGTAATCAGATTTTCATTTCTCATGTAGATGAAAAGACAGTAGCTGTTGCTGCAATTTTAGGGGAAGGGAATGATCCAGAATCACGAGAAGAAACTTGAACTGACTCCGTTGTGTTTTTTGCAATAGCGTTGTGGACTGTTCTTGACGACTGTGAAGGACGCACTTCCTTCTTCCTTTCAAAATATAAACCACTTAATGAAAGCTGGGCAGAGCAGGAAAACCCGGGAGACACTGGGATTGGGTAGCTCGTACTGAGACCGACGGAACCAAAGTGCTTTTGCCACCAATCTGCAGGACTTTTCATCTGCAACAATTTTCGACATGCCACCAGAGTGGGCAGATATGAATGCCAATAGCCTACTCTCCATTGAAACCCACGATCCCTTGACCACCTATAGCTCAATGAACAACCGACCCTTTCAGAGATTTCAGGATTGTATCGTGGTTTCGCAATCAATATTGTTGGGGCTTTCGGAATAGGAGGAAGACGAGCACTTGTCAGAGACAACATCGCCGCTGCTATCGCCCACAAAGAAGGAAGAAAAACCTCATAGACACAGTGTATGATAAGCCGTGGAATGAACTGCAGCGTGCGTTTCACAGCCCACTTGAGCCATTCCACTCGCACGCTGCTGTTACAAAACACGGCTATGGTCCAAGGAAACATCAGAGAAACGCTTGTGGAAATGGTCGGGAGCTCAGGGTGACGATCCCAAGTATCAAAATTGTTGGAAAGAGGCAGCCGCAATGACAGTCCTAGACTCTCGGGGAAAATAAGCGATTTAAAAATGGATAGTCCAAATCCTTTGAAGTTGAAATCATCCCTTATCAACGAAAGACCTCTAGCAAAATTTCCCTTAGCTCCATCAATACTCCCCTTAGCTCCATCAATGGCCGTGGTTCGATCAATGGCTTCTGAAACAGATTTATCTGATCTCTTCATGGTCTTGCATCGATCGACGGCTTTCGAAACGGATTTCTTTGATGATTTCTCACTTTGTTTGAGACTTCTCAGCCATGTTCGTTTTCGCTTCGGAGGGCGCAGATATTGAAATTCGTATTCCCATCCCATTGAATCACCAGAACTAACTACAATCTTCCATTCTCCCTCGAATTCAAATCCTTCAGGCGCCTTCACATCTGAGGGAGGGGCTGATACTTGGCCCTCTGCAGTCGTCCAACGCTCGCCCCTAGCCTTCCATGTTTGGTTTGCCTCATCCCATATTTCTGTTTCCAAGACTTGCACCATTCCGGAATGGTTATTAGCTTCGTTGCTGGATAGCACTGTGACGAAAAGAGATATCGCTACACATAGCATTAGGTGCAGGGAGGAACGAGTCCTACAATGCATTGCAAGCAACTGCCGTAATAGCACTGTTCCTACTTTGTTATGAGGGGAATTGATGCAGGACCCCCCCGCAAGTTTCGCTCCGCTTTCCGTGCGGCCGAAGATGCGGGTAAATAGGTTTATTTAAGGGGCCAACTTTCGCCCCCTAAAATGAAGCACTCTTTTTCCTCCTCGAAATTCTTCCGTTACAAATTAGCAACCGACTCATTTCAACGCCATATTCAATGTGTTTGAATATGAATCAATTCAAGCGTTAAAAATATATGTACAAACTGATTTGATTCATTCCTCGTCAACACGTTCAAATTCGAGTGTTTAGGAAAATTCGAGTGTTTGGAAAAAATTCAAGTGTTTGGAAAAAATTCAAGTGTTTGGGATCTCGAATTCGAGTGTTTGGGAAATTCGAGTGTTTGGGATCTCGAATTCGAGTGTTTGGGAAATTCGAGTGTTTGGGTTAACCTGCGGATAACCTGGCGTCGCCTCTACCTCATGTCCCGATAAGAGCGATGTGTAGGACCTTGTATATAAACACACGTATTGCACCACTACAGAGAGCTACGAATACCGCGTGTTTGATACGCGGGGTAGATGGCCTGTAGCGAAGGAATTAGCTTATGGTCTGGGAAGCACGTTCGAGTCAAAAGAGTCGATAGTGGACTTGAATCAAGTGAGAGTAAACTCGGCAATATAGCTACCGAGCAAAGGTGCAAAGGATGAAAGACCAAGCCACGGAAAAACGTGTGCGGCCACTTCCAACAGAAAGGAGGAAGTGAAAATAATACAAGGGCCACATCGGGCGCATGAAGTGGAGAAAAAAGAAAAAGTGGGGGGAAGGGAATAGACCCACCCCAGGAGTGGAGTTGAAAGTAGTGCTAAAGTAGGTTTGGCATACTGTCCAGGATATTCAAAGCATTGTTATGCTTGTTGCAAAGGACCGCAATATTGCGGAGATATGTCATAAAAGCAACAGACCTCCATCAGAGGAGGAATTTGATTTGGTCCAAAGTGAAGCCGAGGGCATGTAGAGCAACACAAGCGCCAACGCGAAGGGAATGAGACGAGAATTTGATCTTGTCTTTGGTAGGATCCAATTTGTAGACATGAATCGCGAGGTCCCGCATCACTTTGGTGATCACGGCATCATGGATGTTGGTTACCTTACCGCCGTCGGAGCGGTAAACGGAGAGCGGAATGCCAGTGGGCAACGATTCATCCATAAGGCGGTAAAACCGCGAGATGAGTGAGTGCATGCGCTTGATGAAACAGCGTGCCGGGTTGGAAGTGTTAAGCGTGAACAAACGGAGTTCACCATGGTCACCATTCTTCTGGTGTGTCCATCGGATATAGATCCGGTGGACTTTCTCGGGATGGTGGAGAAAAACTGCAATCGGTACCTTGGCGTTATTGGCGTCGCGGCAATCGATATCTTCAATACAAAAAGCGAGGGGAACGCCATCGCAATCTCGAGCGTGCTGCCCAAATTCAATACCAGCAGATGTCTGGGCCCATTTGGAGAGCCGGCACCCAGTCATCAAGTGACAAACAAACCAGTCTGCAAGGGCGGCCAACAGAC
This sequence comes from Cylindrotheca closterium, assembly GCA_933822405.4. NCBI lineage: Eukaryota > Bacillariophyta > Bacillariophyceae > Bacillariales > Bacillariaceae > Cylindrotheca > Cylindrotheca closterium. Next base: position 442 of record CAKOGP040001762.1, on the reverse strand, counting down.
TGTCACGATCAACGGCATCGCGGAGGATACGAGCTTCCAACTCTTGCTGGAGGCGTAAAGTGTATGGTTCGCATTTATCACGAACACCTTCATGGCAGGAAACTTCATCGAAGATAGAAGTAAGATAACGAGACATTTTTGTATCCCCAACATTGTCATAGCGTGGGTCATGACCCCCAAAACGCATCAGGAAAGTTGAAACATGACGAATATAGGACTTAATAGTGTCCGACTTCAGTTGTTTGCCATGGAGGTTGTAGCCCGAGGCGAGGCTTAACGTGCTAACGTTGTGCTCCTGGCTCTCCTCGTAGAGATAGCGTACTAGTGCGTTGATGTAGCTACTGTTGGACATGATAGACGGTGATTGATATTGCTATTGGGGTGTATTTACGGGGGTCTGAAGCAGCTGTGAGTAGATGATGAATGATTGATCTTGGGCTGA
>CAKOGP040001761.1:0-20374 GCA_933822405.4 Cylindrotheca closterium | reverse complement strand
TCCCGTCACCATTCACTATTGACAGGAGGGGTTTTTGTACTACCATAAGCGCACTATCGTACCCTCTTGTTATGTTTTTCACCGTACCGGTATCATTCATTCATTCTACGGAATTTTGTTCAATCGTCATCATAAAATAGTAGTATGTATTTTAAAATAAAATACTTCATAGGATACAAATTGATTCAAAGAAATATTATGATGACTTACATTTGACTGAAGTAAAGGATGCACGAATAGATCCAGTGTTGAAACGGAACTGCAATACTGGGCAAGAGTCGGCGGGGCTTAGGTAAAGCTAAGGCAGTAAGACCAAGAGTAATATCTTGGCAAGACTGACCCTTTGTCGAATATCATACCGTAGTGGACAAGATATCAGCAGCCGGTCGTCAGACAGACCGGATTCGACTCCTAGTGCACAATCGTTCGGTCACGGAATAACACCATATTCAATACGATATGTCAAGAATTGCAAGCCGCATGGTGGTAAAAGCAAGTAGTAGTCCAGAAGAAAAAACACAGGACGGTATCAAAAATGCCTAGCAATTATACCACACTGGGAACCTTCGGCTTATTTGCATCGATTCTCGAGGCCTGAAACGAAGAACAAGACAAAATGTTAATGATGAGAGGATGCAGGAGCAGCATCAGTCGAAACCCAACGGCCACAGAGGCAGCCAAAGCAGCACCCGTCACCACCAAGCAGAAGCACCTAAGATACCCATGGATTATGTCAGCCACACGCATCGACGGAACGACTGGGAGGCTTACCATTGGAACAAGGGGATGAGTCCGAAAATGGTCAAGGAAGCGTGGACTCACTCGATTTGCCAACTATGTGGAAGATTTGAAGCCCATACTCCATACTCCAGAAAGCGGCGTCCACGCCAAATGCACAATCATCCTTTTGGTGTATCGAATGCTACTACTAACACCGCCACCAGGAACAAAGGAGGAGAAGATAGTGGTCGTCCAAGGGAGTGGCTATTGTCATGATCACCAATGTGGCTCGGATTCAAATCTTGGTCACAACTTTGTATGTGCTGCCAGGGCCATCCAAATGGATTTGTCCAATGTGATTGCATTGTGTCTCGACCAAGCTAGCTACAAGGTGACGACCCAAGATGTCTTGCATCTAAATGCCTATTACCATTCCGAGTTATTGTTTCGGAACGTTCCTTCCGGTCAGCTCGAATCAAAGTAGGGGGGATTTGGTGATGAGCAATTCAGCCGCACCGTGATTGCCAAAGTGTACAGTGTTCACATAGTCCATTCATTGGGATACGATTTTTGTTTACGGATGACGTCGCGTTTATACAACACCCAATGGCCAAATTACAAGCAAAAAACAAAACAAGAATCAGTCAAGGGGCTATCTTTATTACAGCGAGTCTCCAAAGTAACAACACCATTTGTTACAGTAGCAAAACGATGGCTAGTTATGAATGAGATGAACCTGGTGTGTTTCGACTATAAAGTGTCAATTTGTTGTTTTGAGGCAGCGCCGAGGTGTCATTGACGCAATCAAGCAAAACTCTTTGTCAAATGCGTCACGATTGGTTCTCACAGTCGCTACTTCGGACATTGGCTCCACAATCATGCTTGTATAGTAATCCTATCGCAGTGCCTTGTATTTGACTGGATTGGGAACCTTACAATACATGAGGATACCACTGGGTACTTCTTCCGCTTGGCGCACCAGGACTAGCTGTCTCCACATACAATGCGTCAAGAGAGATTTTCACCATTGTACTGGCAGGGCTCCTGGCACACGGCAGCCCATGAGGAGTAGGTAAATTCTGTACCTTAACCCTCCTGAAAACCCTACCACAATACTGAGATGGAACGAAAGGCCGTTTCAAATTCACCGGTTTCAAATTCCACCAGATGAGAGAAACGTGTACCGGTAGAAACGCATCCCTTCGACCTCCTCAGGCTAATGCGTTAACGTTTTTAAAAAATACAAAATCCCCTCTCGTAGCTTTGTTTCTTGACTGACACACGACAATCGAGTGATAATAGGTGGAATATTTAGCCTCACGACTCACGACTACCAGTTTCCAAAGCGAAGCGGCCGCGCATTTTATCTCTATTTCTTCGACTCAGAACCGAATTTCGTCATGCGTTAACGCTAATAAAAGATTTCGCGTCATTCGTTGGACTTTTAACTCCCGTTCAGTGGGGAAGCTCGTAGTTGCACTCTTGTCCTTGATGCGTTATCATGATGCACTGCGTTCCTTGTAAAATTACAATAAATAGGGCATCTGCCGGGACCTTTTGTCGCAACAAGGCGAATTTCTCCTAAATCTTCCAATGGCGCATTTTTGTTTCGAGATTTCTGCTCCATCGGCGGTGCCTGGTGCCTGGTATTGCCTACCTGGTACCTCTAGCTGTAGAGGCATATGACTCGCTAATCACTGAAAGGTCTCGTGAAGTTGGATGGTTTCCACGTTCCAAATTCTCATACTGCGAAACAGCAAGGTTTTTAAAAAAGATATCATTTCGGCCGTCTCGACGTGAGATGTGTTAACGCGAAATCAAATGTGTTAACGATAATCAATCATCCTGGCGAAGTCTTGGAAGCAACATCTACTCGGTTATCGTACTTAAGGCATCCGGGACCCTTTGGTGAAATACATCAAAATGCGAAATGCAAAGTGATTTCTTTCCGCTTCGTACCTGACAGATTTTTTAATTCGCCGTTCTTCAAGCACAGATTGCCTCTCCTGTGAGTACCGCGCTCAGCCTGCAGATATCCAGCTTTGCATCTAATTAACACTCTTTTTGGTTTTATCATGTGTCTCTTAAATTTCGATAAATTCGAAACAATGAGAACATTATATTCACCATTTTGTATAAAACGTGCCAAGGGTACCGCATGAACACAAAATGCTATTTTGTGTGATCGTATTCGATTTCTTGAGAGCGGGGGAGCGTTTTCACACAACTTAATTTTTTTGTCTTCGGTCTTTATCAAATCGCATAATTTGAAAACATGACAGCATCCAAAAAGCTCAACCCCAAGACACCAGATCAGATCGCATTGGCCGACAAGATGCGCGATGCTGTGGCCAAGCGTTACACTCCATGGAAAGATCGAAAGCACAAGCCGAAGCGTCGCCACAAAAGCTTTGATGAAGCTATTCGCGATTCCCAAAGAATTTCCAATGTCCGCAAGGACGATGTGATCTTTGGACGAGGTAGAGCCTATCAGAACCATCCTGGCAACAGGAGAATGAGGGCTATCGTCCGTAAGTACAAGGCTCGATACGATTCCATCCATCGATCCAGAAAACGTGAAATTGTTGAGGCTGCGTACTCTGAGATCACTCAAGATGGTGCAAGATTTCTGCACAAGTCTAGAGAGGAGATCACCTTTGCTGTGGTAGACATGCATGTCTCTTTGCAAAAGGTGAGGAACACACTTGGTGCCAAAGTCAGCATGGTTGGTGACGAGGAAGATGCAAGTTCTTTGCCTTTAACAGAAACAACGTCGTTTGAAGCCACCGCAAAAGCAAAGTCTGTTGTCGACTCGGCCAACAGTGACAAGCAACAGAAACAAGGGTTGCCCCAATCGTTACTTACGGCACTCTTCCCTAGTGTCCAACCACAGCAACAAGGTTTGCCCCAATCTTTGCCCTCAGCTGCACTCCTACCGTGTCAACAATCCCATGTTCCTTTACTGCCACTATCTCATGGTAATGTGCTCCCATCGCTGCACGGCCCCGAGATGGTTGCTTCTTCTTCTGCTCGGACTCCTCATCCCATGATGAACAGTAATGAAAGCATTGCAACGAGGATTGCAGGTTTGATGGAAAGGAGAAGACACTTTGAAACACTTGGGATGGCTGGAGCAGCAGGAGGGTTGATGATGAACCATCATTCTCCCCTCTCACTTGGGCCAAGGATCGCCGGACCACTTGGTTGCCTTGGTGCTGGATATCCAACCCCATCCTCATCATCCTCATCCTCTTCTTCAACCTCGTCTTCAGTACTACCGGCATCATTAGCATCGGCACCATCATCGTCATTGCAAGAGATGCTTTTGTATGAGCAACAATACCTTTCTGCTCGACGAGCATTAATGATGTAGACCATGATGACCAGCCAGCACCAGCACCGTCGAGAGCCTTATTTGAAAAAGATTGCATATGATACTAGGACCTATTTCTTCAATTCCATTATAAATATGAATACTTACTAAATGTAAGAATGATGATGCCTTTCCCAAGTTCCTTTAGATTTCCTCCTTTCGGCCAGTTTACATTCCCGCATTGCATCATCATGGCCAGGCGACGTACCAGAGATTAGAACGATTAAAATTTCCTTAGTATTCCCCGTTGAAGCGCTTTCCTATGGCTAAAAGGCGGAGTTTCCCACGAGAAAATATCGTGTAGAGACACTTATGGGAGCCGGGACCCTTCGATACAGCAGTACTGCTGTGCGTAGTGGTAGTGCAGCAGCACTACCACTATGCAGCAGTGAAATATTTGGACTCAGAATCTACCACTGATTCTTTTGCAGCGTCCTTCCAGTGCCGCGAGGGATGTCCGGCATACCGGTACCCGTCGTGGTTATTATTTAGGCGTGACAACACTGGCAAGGGTAAAATCGTATCGGGTACCTGGTACCAGCAAGGATGGTACCAGGTACTAGGTCATTCATTTTTGGCATAAAAGACGACGGGCAGACAACGGATTACGATCTGATTGATCCATTATTGGAACATGATTCAGTCGAATGAGTCCGCAACGGTCAGTTTTGAAATAGAAGGCAACCCGGACGTAGTGGAATTTTGAAAAAAATCGACTCGTGCCTCGTGCTGCGTCTGACGCTGTAAAGGAATAAGACATAGAGAGGTGCACGGTCTTATTACGAATCCTATAAAAAGAACTGACAACTCCCCTTCAACGCAACTCCTACCATTACCATCAATCAGTGAATCAATATGGCAACTGTAGCAGCTGAAGCTCCCTCCAAAAAGCCCGAAGACGTTCGTGCTGCCGCCATGGCAGTTCTGAAGTTAGCAGACGAACGCACTGAAAAAGGAGACACTGTTGCCAAACACCGAAGTCCTTTGCCTGCTAATTCGCCAGGAGCCAAACGAAACTCTTTGTCTCAACGACGAGGATCGCAAACTGATAAGCGTGGCTCGTTTAACTTTCTTTCCTGGGGGAAAAAGCAAATGGACGACATGAAAGAACAAATGAACAAATTAGATGAAAAATTCTTGGCCATGCAATTTGAGCAAGAAGAAAAGATTAAGAAGGTTTACGATAAAAAGACTGCGGAATGGTCCGAAGTCTTGACCCCTCAAAAGAAAAACAATCCCAGAGGTACTCCCGACACTCCGACTTCTCCTGCGGAAACACCACCAATTGTTTCTTCTATTAAGGAAACTCTTCAGAAAGACATGGACAAGGCCAAGGAAGACGTCCAAACAACAATGTCTCGATTTCGAACGAGCTTTGCTGGATTCACTCAAAAGCTAGTTGCCCCACAGCCGCAAGTACCACTAAAACCACCCAGTGTGGACGAGCAAATTGTGGCCGAATTGGAACAATTGCACGAATTGATGACTCTCTGTCATACCCTACTAGCTGAAAAGGACGACCTCATTAATCAAATTGATTATGATCCTGATCCTCGATTGCCCTACACCATCAAGAAACTCGAAGCCAGCCTAGGAAGAATGGATCAGTTGATGGAAGCGGGGATTGATGGACAATTTCAGGACGATACCACCCAAATTTGTGTGTCCACCTATGAACGTTTGATCTTGACGTTGGAAAAATGCAATTCGCCATTGGTCAAGTCCAATGCCTTTGCCTTTGCCAAGGATCTGGAAGGAGATTCGGAATTCGATGAAACTTCAGCAGCGGCAACACCAGCTCCAGCGCTTGACACCTCCACGGACACTGCAGCTTCCAAGACAACCACGGAAGAAGCTGCAGCTAGTACTACCGAAGACAAACCAACCGAGACTACAACTACTACTGCTGTCACTACCCCGGATCTTGAACTAGATGGTTTAGATGCTGACATGGACATTGATTTGGTAGCGTTTGAAATTGGTTCCGATGATGAGGATGATATTCTTAAAAATTTGGACGCTGACGAAAAAAAGACTGACGACGTTGCCAATCAGGCGAATGATTCGGCAGATGATGATTTCATCAAGGATATGTTCGAGTAAGCGTGTACTGGAACATCTATTGGAACTGGAACTGGTTAATACCGCACATTGCGGAGGTGAATATTGTTGGAATGAGGCATTGATTGAGAATACCTGTCATCAAGGTGCTAGCTGGATGTATGGGATGGGGAAATGAAATGGACTTTGAGGGAGAATCAATAGGCTAGAATCGGTGAAGTTAACATGAGTTAAATTTATATTACATGATTATATTAACTGTTTGAAGACTGGTGTCTCTTTGTCTAGGCCTATTTGTTCACTCAGGGACGGTACTGTCTTTGTCGGCGGGCCAATCAAAACAAAAGTGTGACTAAAGCCCTGGTTTGTGGTGTTGATTTTGAAATCAAAGCCAGGCACCAAATCTAAAATTCGCTCAAATATCTTTCGCTTTGCTTGCATTCGGTGGTTCTTATTCGGCGCCACAAGTCCGGAAGCCACAAGAACGTCCAAGCATTGCTTCTGATCCAACTCAAGCAACTCGTGGAAAGTCCCGACACCATCATAGACCTTGCTTTCTTCTGTTGCGCGGTAGAACACCTGATACCAGTAAGGTTCTGATAAGGTATTATTGAGAAGAATCAAGTTGTAAATCAGAGCATCAAATGAGCTCATTTTGTTGGACGATTCGAAATCTGCCAGCAGAGGACGTGGGTTTGTCTTCTGGGTGACTGCAATGATGTCCATTCCAAAGTTACTTATATGGTATCCAGATGGAACAATGGCGCTTTCTGTCACACTCTCATGTTCTTCATCGGACTGCTCTTCATTGATAGATACTGTCTCGTCATCATCTTTTTCTTCTTCTTCGTCATCATCATAATAGGCATCCTCATCAGCATGCTGAGCAGCAGTCCCATTGCCTAATAGTAGTGGCTTCGCCAGAATTTCGATCATACTACTCCGGGCGGGTGTTATGTCAGGCAAATCATCCTCGCACTTACTTATAGAATGCTGCTGTCTCGTCTTTAGTCTTTTCGATCTTCTCATCTTTTGGAATGATGAACAAGATCATGAAGAATGATGGATCCTCCTGTTGCTGATGCATGAATCAATTATGACAAACGGATTATGCTGCAGGACAGCATTTTGATGAGACGGATCGCTGTCTCTGCATGCAGTTTCAAATCATGTTTGAGTACTAACTGTCGCTATTTTAATCGAAGGTTCCTAGAAAATTTGAGATTTCAACGGTACTTTTGGGCTGTACTCTGATATTAGTACTGTGTATGGCAGAACGGATGACTCATTCGACCATCGTGGCATCGCAGCGTGCGCGGAGAGATGCGATGATGATGGGGATGAGTGACGACCTACAATATAAAAGACTGCATTTACCGGAAAATACGGTCTCATCATCTGCCTCATCCTACAGTACAAATCAAAAAGATCATGACAGGCTCTGCATTGCCACCAGGATGGGTAGAAGCCCGAGATTCAAATACTGGACGAATCTATTACGCAAATCCGACAACTGAGGAGTCCAGTTGGGAAGTACCGATCGTCACCTCACACCAACCTCATCAACAGCATTATCAACAGCATCACCAACAGCATCATCAACAGCATCGCCAACAGCATCAACAACAGCATCACCAACAACGTGGTATTCACAACAATGTTGAAGATGCCTACTATTTACATTCACAGGAGCATCCTTCTCGCGCCCCTCTTGCTGCCATCGTTAAGGATGAATCTTCAACATCAAGAGACAATAAATCTTCATTGCTCACAATGGCAAGAGAATTGACTGTCCAACAAGCAGCAGCGGCCGCCGCAAATAGTAGCAACCATTCAGCCCGACATTACTCGCCACAAAACCAATCTGACCTTGAGCTATATTCCATCACATGCGGTCAATTGGTGGATTTGATACATATGCAGGCGGAAGTTATTGATGAGGCGTACATGCCCATTAATCCGTACAACATACCCGACCAGAAGCAGCACCAAGAATCAACTGAACCGTCACCGAATGATACAACGTCTATTGATTCGAAATTGAATATTCTGTTTTCACAGTTGGAAGAATTTGGATATCAAAAGCAAAAGAGATGATGAATTCACGTTGAATGAAGTGCACGTTCGATGAACTGCCCTCGTTCCGATCAGATGACAGTAATGACTCAATATCCTATATTGTATGGAATAATTCCTTCTGACATCTACTCTGAACTGAATGAAATGCAGCACGACGATGCTGGATAAAGAATAGTCGCATTGCTGAATGGAAATCAAAGTAACAATGGACTGAAGACGATTTGTCTTCGCATTGGTAAGTTCACAGTACTCGCTGCGTATTTGTATAAATTGTTCTAATTGCACAGTTCTAATTGTTTATCAGTGAAGAAGCATGCATATCAATCATCTACAATATGTGCCCACCATCCTCATTCAAGATTGCGATCACATTCTTGTCTGCCAGAAGGAGTGAGTCAATCCCCATGGACGAAGCCAGAGTATAACGATGGCAAGGATATATTCTCTTGAAGGCATATTCGTCGTTCTCGATATTTTTGAGTGACGCAGCCCATAGGTAGAAGGATCCAGCCGTCAGCCAGCGGGTGCATCCCACCAACGGATTTTACCTCTTTTCCGGCAAAGAAATCTACAAGGCTTGGTAATTGAATTTGGCGTCGGCGTCCCACTGCCATACTGTCAAGCGCGCCGTGTCAATGTTACATTGGCATTATTTGTTCTTCAGTTGCTTTCATCAACTCTCGACACACTTTCAGCGACTATCGGGTAAAAAGTGATGGTATGCAAAGCCTTTACCATCAATGGGTACGAAATCTTCTTGCTTGTGATGACATCGGCCGGGTCAGATGAAGCTGAATCTTGTTTCTATCATCGAACCAGTGAGCGGAATCCTCATTCCATGCAATCCCAAAGCTTGGCTCTTCGGGGAACCGTGAATGTTATCAGTTGTCAAGCAATTGTATCGCAATCCTCTTTCGGGTTTTTGGGTAATGGTACTGATGGTACTGATGATGAGCCTCTGTTCTGTTCCTTTCCATGATTCATTCATTCATTCATTCATGAGAGACGCATCCTCTATACTTGTCTCCTTTTTGCGACCATCCATGCAAAAGAAATAGACACGAGCAATCGGTTTTCAGATACAGCAAGCAATAAATACTCTTCTTCATCGTTGCAAGATGTGGGTACGAGTACAGGTGTGATGATGCATGTTGGATGGAGATTTTCACTTGGGCGTTACAGATATTCTGTTCAGCGATGATTTGACCAAGATTGAAAAAGTGACCCAAGCGAGACACTTATGCCCGACCAATAAATACGTAAACATTTCGAAGTTTCTTGCGACCAAAGGCATAGGAGTTGTAAGAAAACGTAGACCGACTTTTGAACCCTTCGAAAAAATTAACAGGGGTCATGTAGTGAAAATGACCCACCACATCAATACTACTGTCTGGTCTACTGCAAAACTTGAGAAGGTAAACTAGAAGCACCATCACCGTACCCTCATCCGCTGGAGATGTCACAATCATCATCATCATCATCATCGCTTGCTTCAGACGCCGCACCAGCAGCAGAGGCGTCACCTGATAATAGCGATAACATGGTATCCAGAGGTCCTTCGATCGACTACAACAAAGCTCTCAACAATAACGACAACGACAACGACGACTCTGAACCGAATCCAGCGGTTCCTAGTTCTGCAGAAGATGAAGGATTCGTTGGTGAATTCATGCTGAATGATGATCCAGATGAAAAGAAAAGACAAAGGCCTGTCTCCTTCAGCAAGAAGCTCCGACGTCTAAGTTTGGGAAAGAACAAGATTAAACCTTCCGAGCAAAACGATGGTAATGACAGCGACAATGATTCTGTTGGACTCATGAGCACAGGGAACAGTAAATCCTCAGGTCGATCAAGCCGTGGACGATCCTCGCGTCGTGATCAAATGCGAGAGGCACTGGAATCGGGCTCCAATAGTATTCGCAACATTCGAAGCAAGTCGCCTTCGGTATTGCGCCGATTGCGACGACGAGACAGTAATGATAGTTGCTCGACACTCATGCAGCGACTAGGAGATGACGATGATCATGACGATGATCATGAAGAAGCTGACGAATTGGCCCATAGCGAACGCGTAACAAGAACTACCGATCATAGCGAACGCGTAACAAGAACTACCGATCTGGGAGGGGATCAGCCTCACCAAATTGTCCTCACTGATACCAATTTGCTGACAGGCGATGTCGAGGATGACCTATCGGATGACGAAGACACTGTTTACAGCCAATTTCAACCCTCTCTGAATCTTTCCCTTCGCGCGGAGCGATCCATGTTTGTAAAATATAATGATTCGTCTGATGATGACGATGGCGTAATTGACCCGGAAAACAACAACGGGGATCCAATGGTCGTGGTGGTGACGAACAATGATTTTGCCAACAGTGAAGCCTCACTGGACTTATCCGTCCGATCCGAAGCTGCCGAAACGGAATCAGCAACCGACAACGTCAGAAAAACAGCATCGCGTTCACCCAAGCGACAACGAGGTACTCTCTCTAGACGACAACAGCACCGAGCCAACGGGATGAATGGGCGTCTTTCGGTTAGTCCAAAACGCAACAAAGATTCTGTTGCCGCCAGACCCAAACGACATTCGACTTCCGCCACCACCATCCCCAAACGTCACTCGTCTGTTCCGAAAAATGCCTTAAAATCTGCAGACGCTGGCACGCTGCTCTCTCCTTCTGAAAAGAGATCATCCTTGACTGGCACAACCAGCAAACAGCAACGGGAGAAGTCACCCAAACGGGAAAAAGCATCCAAACGAGAAAAAACGCTCAAACGGGAAAAGTCACCCAAACGTGTCCGGGACAAGAAGAAGGAGCGACGAAAGAGCACAGAGGAGCTCGAGGTGGTGGAGCAACAACAATAGGAGAGACGAAGAATCAAATCTCCAAAGACATTGTATTGCTTGGTGTAATTGTTATTTTTTAAAATAAAAACGCTAAAAGTAATACCAATTGAAATGTAGGCGCATCCATGATGGTGGATGAGGATGTACTGTACAGGCACTGATCACCATGCAATGTGATGCGAGTGAGCGGTTTTCGAGCACTCGTCACGACTACTTTATCCTTACGCACAAGTGATGGGTAGATGAAAGAGGAAAAATAGATATAATTATTCTGAACTGCTTCAGATGATCATGGCTCCTTAGCTCTTCATAGTCTCATCTTGCACTTAGCAAAAATAATGCTTCTGTCCACGCCTTCAACGACGACTAAAAAGAAGCTAATACCGTAGTAGGTATGGAGAGAGATATATACTACAGTAGCACCTTCGCGCATTGATGCGCACATGACTATTTCTGGTCCACCAAGATTTTTTGATTCTTCATTCCGCCATCATATATCTCATTCGTCATCAACAGGTGTATCTCGTCATCAATAATATCTTTTCATCATCGTTGGGTGTCAAAAGAAAGGAGGATAATTGAATAGCAGCTGGCTCTACCCTCTAGGTTTTCTGAATCTTGCCATCTGCGTAAATTTCAACGCAAATTCAATCAATTCCAATAGTACTATCATCAAAATCATCAACACCATCATGGTCTGGCCATTCTGTCCGTCATGTCACTCGACCCTTATTGTGGATTCCACCGGAGCCATAATGTGCAACGTCTGTCCTTACCGATCCAACCTATCAGAAATGACTTCTATTCCTTCCTCGACTACATATTCTGCTGATCGACCTGTTCCACTCTGGGCCAAGTCTGACGAAGAACAAGCCGCCCTGAAAACCTCGAGTGAACCAGTCCGAGCAACTATTGAAGAACCCTGTCCGAGGTGTAGTTGCCCCGAAGTGGGATACTATACTGTTCAGTTGCGATCCGTCGATGAAGGCCAAACGGTATTCTATGAATGTCCGACGTGCAAATACACTTGGTCCATCAACAATTAAGAAACACGGAAAGAAGAAGAACCACAAATAGCCATGTTGATGCCGTCCTCACGACATGATATCCAAGGAGTGAAATGGGGTTTGGTGTTCTTCCGTTTATGCGTTGTACTAATATTTCAATTATATCACTTGACTTTTGAAAATGCTAACCCTAGTAAGCTAAGAGCAAGGGGCGCAATCTCAATCGAGTTGAATTGATGACGACGACATTGTGCCTCGATATAACCACTCTGAACTAGGATCACCTTTTTTTTAAAATAGCCATAGTACAAAATTTAGACATGGACTATCATAGTTGCCATACTGTACAGCTAGATTAAAACGATTGAAGTTCCTGACTTCACAGATTTGTTGTCACGATTCAGCGGCAGAAGGTGATGTAGGAAGATTCACCCAAAAACCCTCCAAATGGCGTATCCTTTCATTCATTCCTTGGTGCTGTAGTATCAGAAACCGAGCCATTAAATAGTAGAAGGAGGCATTGGAAACTGCCGGGTTGCCTACACGTCGATCAATCACTGCAGTATTATTGACAACCACAAAATGAAACAGAACATTCACTTCTGTATCGACCGTGGAATGTGCGAGTCTATATAACTGTCGGGCTTTCATTTGTAACATATATATAAGATCATCCCTATCTTCTTCGTCTTGTTCACGATCCTGTCGTTGTTGTTGTCGTTGTTGTTGTCGTTGTTGTTGTGGTTGGAGCGCCTGCTGCTGTTCGGCCAGCAATTGGTGGGCAAGTGCCGCGTTGAATATAAGGATTGGAGTGACACAAGTCAGATCAACGAAGCTTGTACGCAGAGGGATAGTAATACCTTGACGGTAAATGAAGACGGGATCGTCGCCAGAGGGCATTGGGGGTGGGTTCGCGTTCACTGGGGAACGAAGAAGCATACAATGATCGAGACATTCGTTCAGAAGCATCTCTGCCTCACCTCCAATCAATAGCCTGCAGCATCTGAGTGCGTGGGATGACGACTCGATGGCGTTGACAAAGTCTCCTTGTTGGATAAACGCCAGAGTTTGGTTGTTTTGTTCGACGACAGCGTTCACGGCCATGGGCGATGCGGAAAATCAGTAATTTAAAATTTGTGAGGAAGCTGGTATTACTCTTCCGATTGACACGTGATTTCGGTTATCGTACATTTTCTCTCCACATGGCGGAATGCTGTTCTTCACTATAAAGTGGTAGCGATCATGAGCCACAGTCAAAACAGAACTGGTACCAGGGTACCAAACACATGTTTTTTATTGTATTTCATTTGTGGTCGCTTGGCCCCTCTTCATAACCCATCGGCCTTCGGATGATTTTTTTGGATGTCTGATCAGCAATGAATGGTGACCGCCATGTGGATATATATAAGGCCTATGTGTTCTCTGATCCCGCTATGATATTCTCAATTCGCATCTTATTTGGACGGGTCACTATGTACAATCAAATTACAAAATAGGACCGCGAAACTCTTAGGTATGCTCGATCGATAACTATAATGCCAAAGATTAGAAACGTCCTTCCATACCTCCGTATGGTTGTGCGTAAATCATTACTAGCTACTCTAGATAATAGTATAGTAGAACAAAGTTCTTACAGCAGACTGATATGATTGCCGCTGGAGGAAAGAATCTTCACTCGAACGTTACAATGACGGTCGCACCCCTAAAAGACAATACAACTGTGGCCGTACTACAACACAAACATGTAGTGGGTAGTGCAGGGACCCTCTTAGTTCGGCTTTCCCTCGAGAGTACCTTGACTCACTTGACTTCCGTGCGTCCTTACTAGCACACATGGCACGATAAGACGATGAGTGAATAATCATTCGTTTCAACCACAGCCAAATTAGCCAATAGATCTCTAGTCGTACGGTAAAACAAGTAGTATGTATTAGCGGAAAGAACACCTTCGGCATCGTGCTCGCTATAGTCGTAGTATATATATATCATGGTGAGGGCGAGCGAATTTTTCATTTGTCAATAATATTTCTATTATTACATATAATACAATGATGGTGCAATCGTCTATTCGAAATCATGCAAACGATTTGAACAACTTCAGTTTGTTTTCCTCGACGGGCTTTGGATGTCAAAGACAAAACCCAAGGATTCGAGATCTTGGTGACGTTCCAGCGTCATGGTCGAAGATGAAGACCCTGTGATGAACAGTTTGTACTGACGACGTTGGCACTTGACCCAAGTTGACAGAGCGGCATTCTGTGGGTAGTTAGAGGGGACGTTGCAGTGACCTCGTTGTTGCTTGAAGACCTTGAGCTCATTGAGCTTCTCCAGCCAAGCCGATTTGTGTGAATCCCACACAAAGCCGATGGATTCGAGCTCTTGAATGCGGCGAGTCGTCATCGTAGACGTAGGATTGTTATCGTTGAACTTCTTGTATTGGTATCTTTGTCTCTTGACCCATCGAGCTAGAATAGGATCCTCTGGATAAGCATGAGGAACGGAGCAATGTCCATGCTCAAGCTTGTACTGGATGAGCTTTTGGAACTGCGCTCGCCATTGTGTCTCCTGGTACGGTCGGAACCGAACCATAGTTTCTTCTGCGGGAGTAACAGCATGTGTGTAGCTCGGTCGTTGGCGCTTTTTGGCGCGCACTTGGTCATCACCAGTGAAGAAGGCTTCGTTGCTTCTTTTGGCCCCTTGATTAGAGGTAGTGAGGGGGTCCAGAATGCTGATGAGGTCTTGTAGATGGTTAGGAGTAGGAGTGCAAGTGGGTTCGTTGCTGACGACTTCGTTCATAAAGATCGAATCAAAAGCTGATTCGTCATTCATGAAGAAGATGGAATCAGATTGGACCAGCGATGGAAGCGCTTGGCCTTTCGATCCGCTGAGAGGGACAGGTTCCATGCTTAGATCGTCAAAGGGGTCCATGAAAGACGAAGGAAGAGATGAACTTGGTTCATCCAAGTTGGGCAGCAAAGGGCTGATCATAAGCGACAATAGATTGTCATAGCTGCTGCAGCTATCCTTTCGGTGCCCGTTGTTGGTACTGGAGATCATTGGAAAACTGGAGATCATTATTGGAAAGCAACAAATTGGGTGAATGAGAAATTGTGAGAACAGTAGACGCAGATCCCAAACAAGTCATTGTGGGAACTATTTGCGTCAACAGTTGATGACACGTAAATGTGTTTTGTGGGAACTGATAATAGTTTGCGCTCTGCCGGCACCTTCTCTCATGCCTCGATGTAATTTGAAAGCGGTGTAATAAATTGACTGACGTTCACTGACGGATGTTATGTAGATAGTAGGCATTGTCGAACGGCGATAATCAAATCCGAAGGTTTGTTTCGGAAAAAGGCCTTTTACGATAGACACTTTTAATCGGATGTGAAAGCGGCGTAATAAATTGACTGACCTTCACTGACGGATGTTATGTATGTTTTGTTTTCGTTCAAAGACCTTGGACATGCTGGGGCCCTATCGAACGGCGATAATCAAATCCGAAGGTTTGTTATACACTTAATAGGATTGTTGACATAGTATACCTGGACCCTCCGCAACTCGTCCGTCAATCGACCGTTTTGTTGATTGAAAATCTCGACTAGTTTGACTACTGAACAGCTTTCCCCGCACCCCTGAGCTGGGGCATTACTGAAGCAAAAAAGTCGTTTTGAATCGTTTCGTCCGTCGCAATGAATCGTTTCGATTCCTTTGAATCGTTTCAAAATCATTTGAACGGTTTCGTTTCGCATTTGAATCGTTTCGATTCCTTTGAATCGTTTCAAAGTCCTTTGAATCGTTTCGTTTGAATCGTTTCGTGTGATCTTTGAATCGTTTCGTGTGATCTTTGATTCTCTTGCCTAAAAAAAAAAGAATATGTCAGGATTTCTTTTTTTGTATGGCGGTGCAACTTATGCGCCCCCTGCGCACCCTCCGGTGGACCTCTGACAAGACCTGGGGTGGGCCCACCGTGCACCTCTCCAATCCTCCTGCCTCCATACCTCACGAAAACCAATAATAAGACCCCGATCCACAAAAACCCCCAAAATTCGGGTGGAATTTGGAATTCTGGGGACAAAGCAAAAATTTCAAAAGACACCTACGGACCTAAAACCTTTTCAAAGCGCTAGAGAATACTTTGCCCATCCTAAGTTCATAGGAGGTGTTAGAGGGGCTCCACTGCAGAAAACAACTTTCGGGTAACGGCTGAAAAACCAGCCGTTAGTCAAATTGACTCAATTGACTTGATATTGACTCGTGTGATTGCCAAAAAAAAACTCAAGAGGCCAGGAACACCCGGCAAATGTTCAGACCGAGTATTTTCGGGAGACTGATCGCAAAGTTTGACGTGCTCGTGCCCGGAGATATAAAATTATATTTTTAGCTTCGAAAAATCTATATTATTTCCCTTTAACTATTAATGACATATTATTATGTGATGATTTATCAAATAGGGACTTATGGACACAGATGACCGATTGGTCATTGTGACTTTTTCTGAGTTATAACTCAGATCACAACGGAATCCTGAGTTATAACTCACGGCGTTGAGTTATAACTCAAACGTGTGAGTACGTCTGAGTTATAACTCAAACGTGTGAGTTATAACTCAAACGTGTGAGTTACTCAACTTCCCGTTCATCCAGCAAATCAACGAATTCTTTCCAACCAAAACCCTTTCTTCTGACCTTGTCGGTGAGGAAGCGGCTGAAAGTCTCTCTCCTTTCACCTCCTGCCTCGCCGTAGAACTCGTTTTTGTCCCAATGATGTTGCGTGACAAGTTCTTTTATAGGGTTTGGATCTGGAAAAGTACAGGACTGTATCTTTTGGTGAAAGTAGTCGTTGGTCCGCCAGCTCGAATTTCCAGCAACGGTTTTGGAAAGGGGGAAGCTCGGCTCTGTGAGTAAAATCTCACACATTTGAGTAAAAACTCACACAACTCACACGTTTGAGTTATAACTCAAACGTGTGAGTTATAACTCAAACGTTATAACTCAAGGATTCCCTCGCAATGAGTTATAACTCCCAACTTCAGGATTCCCGTCTATTGATATGATTTGGAATTCGAAGTTTCTTAATGACCCTGCGACCATCAAATGACCCGTTGTTATTTACAGAATTAGGATCAGAAAAGATCAAAAATAAAGTTGTTCTGTGAAAATGATATTGTTTAAAAACTGAAATATATTTACGGCAGGGATCGCCCATCGAAAGACATCAGAATTCCCACAGGCCCATCATGTAAAAATGTCAATACGCGCCAGCCGAATATTTCTTCAATCGCCAGCCAGTATGTGTCACGGAGGCAACCAGATCATGAAACCGAACCGCCCGCGCGAAGCGGGCGTTATGGATGAAGAAATTCTTTCAACTATAATTCGCGTTTATTAACCGGGAGTTGAAAAATTCGCGGTAAATTTAACTGCAAATTCAAAAATCGCAGTAAATTTAACAGCAAATTTTTCAATTCGCGGTTATTTAGTAGCGAATTCTAAATTTGCGGTTAATTCAACTGCAAATTGCATGATGTAGAATCACTCTCATTTCTTCCTCCATACAACGATACCATGCAATAGAATGGTTTGTTCCTCAATCACAGGGTTTCTTCCTATGTTTGGATTCGGAAAGTTGTCCTCTTGAGAGCCACTAGAGAGAGGAAAAGCAGCTGTTCCAATAGTGAAAATGCAAGTGTAGTAAATAGTCTTCTATAGCATTATAGATCTATGATTCTTCCCCTTGACTTTTAGAGCGTGCAAGTACTTTCCTGTTCTAATCTCCTGGTAGTTGCATTCCCTGAAAACATTCAAAGAAAACTCCTTGCAATACTGTTTTTGTTAAGAACGGCATAGATCTTGTTATCTTACAGGAGGCTTATCTTTTCCATAGATGTCCATGGCTTGACGCAGAAGCTTCCGGGCATCCGATCGTTGTCAATGGATATTTTGTAGTAGTTTTGAAAGGATGTTACTGGATGGTTGTCGACGAACTGTTTGACATGAGCCTAGTGGTCCTCGACGACTCTGCTGATCTTCTGGTTTTCTAGCTTCTGCAGCGCTCTCAGTCTATCAGCAAAATATTCGGAACCACATTGTTCGACTTCCTATTTTTCTCGCCGCTCATGTCACACACCTTCTTCTGTAGTCAACTTTTCCCCATCGAGTGGGATGGGGGACTCCAGGAGCGGTGTGCAAGAGATCCCATAGAATGTCTTTTGCCCTGCTGATTTTTTGTCCCATCTTATGCTCCAAGATATTGTTCGCCTTTTGTAACTTCTAAGCCTGGTAGCAAGCTTCTTGGGATCCCACTTTTCCGATCTCCCTTCGTACCTGGTAGACTCCTCGCCCATTTCGCAAATCACTTTCAAGATGACTTTTAGAATCATGTTGTTCCCTTCATCATCTACTTGTTTCCTTCATCACCTAAGGCTTCTCTATAGCGCGACAGATCCCCAGTAGTTCCTGGATGATTTGTTTCGCCCTGCTGGTCTTCCAGGGCGTCTCAGGCTCCACAAACACCATTGATGGATTTGTTTGGTTCTGTTGCTGACTTTTTAGAATATATCAATAATTCGCGGTTAACACAACGGCGATTTTTCAATTCGCGGTTATCACAACGGCGGATGAAGGCAATTTGCGCTTAAATAGCCGCGAATTTCTCAATTCGCGGTTAAATAGCAGCGAATTTTTCAATTTGCGGTTAAATGTTGGAGTGTTCGCGGATAGACCGATCATTGCGGGTGGCACCACCATATGTCCAACACGACCCGTTCGATTTGAAGGAGGCTTGACCAGCTCGCAAAGGAATGTCCTGGCAGGCGCGCCACTACGTTTTTTACGCGATGGGCCAGTCGACCCCGCGCGGTACGGATTTTCTTCATTTGCCGGGTGTTCCAGAGAACTTTCTTTCTTCACAATCATCTACAGAGAACTTTTTGTTCTACGCGACAGTTGTTAAGTAACATCGGGTGGCCCGTTAAATGAAATAGGCCTAAAAAACCTGTAGATGGTCGTAAAAACTCAGAAAAAACCTGTAGATAATCGTGAAGATCGAAGATTCTCTGCAGACGGTCGTGGTTTTGTTAAGTACTATTTATTGTTTCACAATCACGATTATCTACAGAGAATTTTCGATTTTCACGACTATCTACAGGTTTTTCCTGAGTTTTCACGACCATCTACAGACATTTGAGGCCTTTTGCAATTTCTCGCACTGGCGGAAGGACAATGGCTCGCTTTTCTCCTTCTGGAAGGAGTGCCATTTTTGACCAAAAAAATCAGTTACAGATTTTTTTGGCATGTCCCTGTGGATTTGACAACACTTTTGATGCTTCTAGCAATGCAGTGGACGCTGAATCCGTCTCCCGATTCAATGAATTTAACACTAAAAACATCCTTGACAACACATTGCTCCTTCATGAGAAACAAATGTTTACTATTGTGCATTGCTTGAAACAGTTTTATTCAAATGATTTGCGATTTGCTTATTTTCAGCTAAAATCTCACCCTTGGAGCAAAGCTGATTTGCCATGAGTGACTCACCAGTCACAAACGCCAATCACGTTTATTACAAATACATGTCCCACGGCATATTGGTTGGAATGTATTGGTCGGAGTATGACTGGTACTCGTGGACATATTAGCTTACGACAACGAGAATCTTTAGAACAAGTAGAAAGCGAATGTTCAGAATACAGTGCAATTGCGAAGCCTTTTGCAATCCTCATTGTTTTCTGAAAATTCTAAAAGACTAAAGTGATTTACAGCACACCTGCGGTGCGGATCTATCTGTTCTATTAGTTAGACAGGACAGTCACTTCATAGTTGCTGTCAATCGGCATTTCTGGCATTGCCTCAACGCTCAATTTCTGCACGTTGAAAATATACAGCAAGTTTTCATGCAGAAAATGTTGGGATATGACGAAATATGAGTTTTTACGTTCCAAAAAGAAACTATTCAAGTACAAAGCTTTTGACACGTACGATCGGATTTTGATCGTGATGTCGGGATTTGACGCAAGTATGCCGGACGCAAGTCTGTCGGACAATCTACATCCACACAAAAAGGGAATGACCCTATACAAGTGAGATATCGATGTTGTGTACAATGCAGTAGGGAATAATACAAGATGTCCCATCCAACACAGAATTGTCGTAGAGGTCAAATCAAGTTCTGTAAACAAGGGATTTTCCAAGGGAAAATCGTTGAACTTACTTTTGTGATTGAATCATCAATTCAAGCCAAACATTAATCAAATAGGAACAATTTCACTCAAAGTATACCTAG
>CAKOGP040001760.1:0-20572 GCA_933822405.4 Cylindrotheca closterium | reverse complement strand
AACTCTTCGAGTTCTACTCTTGGAGGCCCGAATCTGTGTCTCACCCGGATCGGAACCCGGAAAGCCTGCGTGGGCTAGGACAATATCTAGCCACCAATTATGAAACGAGATGTACGACTCCTAACCGGCCTGTAACCTTATCCTTGCTATAACTGGACCCAGACGCGCCGAGTCAGTTTTGGGGGATGTCGCTCGGACAACATGATGGAAAATAGAATATCACAATCTCTAAAAAAAATTGACCATTTTGCCGTGGCAGGATTATTTTCTCAAAACCACTCGGCGTATGTGTCCTTCCGAACAATTGGTGAACCTTTCGTCAATGGACGAAGGTGTCCGACGACGTTTTGTCCATGGACGACAAGTCCGACTATTCTTGTTGGATTCGACAAAATGGATGAAGAGCTCAAGCCCAAGAATCAAATCTCCATCTCTCCAATTGTTTCATAAAAACCGGAGATCCACGAATCTTTGATTGGGTGCAGCTATAGCATGATCCAAGCCGTGGAACATGATCCAGCCTAACATGCACCATAAACTTCATGATTCTCATCCAGTACATCTTCTATCTTTCTCAATATAATACTTGTACCTAACCAATTCTCTCTCCCATACTGTAGTTGGCACCTTGGAAAGAGAATACAGCAATTGGAGCAATTGGAGCTAGCTAGGACTCATCCGATCAAAAGGTTTTAGAACATGGGTCTCCCGCCAAAATAGTATGAAATGGGCTTCTTGAGCGGCGGACAACGTTAAATAGTTAAGTTTGATACCAAAATGGTACTTATGCAACCCAGGATGTGGAGAGTGCGTTCACAAGTCAATCGTGAACAAAAGGATTGATATGTGCGACCAGTTTATTGGTTGAATAGTTCTTTGACCGTAGAATAGGCAACTTATAAATATTCCAAATCTCATCTAACAGGATTAGTAGTCTTCCCATTCAATGTGATTTGAACAAAGTACTTACAGCAGAATAACAGCCTTGATACCTTTCTTGTCTTGCTTGCTGCTGTATTGAACTATGATTTGACTGCATCAGTTGAATGGGCAAGTCAGAAATATTCCAAATCTCAATTTTAGCAGCGCAGGTGCAAGGATTCTTGCATTTATAGATACCTTTCATGTCTTGTTTGCTGCAGTAGTGAATGCAAACTATGCTTTGACCATAGAATAGGCAAGTTAGAAACATTATGAATCTCATTTATGCAGTACAGTAGCAAGATCAATCACACTCCGCTCTATCAGCTTTCAAACAATGTGGATTGTTGCATTCTTCTTGCCAAATTCATAATGTTGTTGCTGGTTTGTTGGCTCAAGTCGCTTGTTCTTCAAAGACTGTATCAAGCAGGTAACGACAAGCAGGTAACAAAGAATTTATCGATACCTGCTTGTCTTCTTTGCTGCTGTATTGAGTGCAAACGCTCCGAATCTTGTTTAACGGTCTGTCCGCCGCTCAACAGGACATCTGTAGGTGGAACAACTGATGATCCAAAACCATAGAGACCTAAAATCAAAATTTCCTCCATACAAATTGTCTTAGCTTAGGTCCTTGGCTTTCATCCTATTGGGTGAGCACCTCTCTGCTATGCTCTAGTGAACCGCTTTAGCACAATGTTACTCCATTTGATTGCTATCCAAAGGATCTATTATTTTGCGCTACATGCAGAAAATTTTGATTGTAGGTCTATATGGATTTTAAAATCTTGGATCAGCAGCCTTCCGACAAATTAGTTCTGTTGAGCGGCGGACGGACCGTTAAGCAGTGCAGTAACAAGATAATCGGCACCTACTCAGATCAAGAGCACCAATGTAGATTTGCATCATGGTTATTTAGCGTCTGTTGTGGCTAGTGTCCTGTGCTGTCCTGCTCCATTGCTCTTGTTGCTTGTTGGAGGCTCGTGATCGAAACAATGATGACACGCACTATGATACAATACATGCTAAACTTGAAACTCTACTGTAGCTCCCGTAAAAAGCGGTTCGAAATATGCCTCTGCTACAGCCATATCCGGGTCGCCTAGCCGCTCTATTTTTTGAAATCAAATATTATTCGTCTGTTCTTCGATCTTTGGCAGAAAGGTGCCGTCACCGTACCACGGTACTATACATGTAGGGGTAGTATGAAAATACGACGATTTTCAAATATTCATCACCTATTCTATGGAATACCTGCCTCTTATTATGGGGGTACTGGACAAGTATACCCTACCTGGTTGCGAAAAACATAGTAGTAGCAAAGACTCCAATTTCACCTGCAAAGGACTCCTCTTCTTTTCCCGGGGCAGCTTTGCTTGCTAATTTGTGGTGTTTACCTGGTACGTGAAAACTGAGATGTATGGTGAGGTTTGGTGTTCGGGTGTCAACAATTACGCTATTTATTTCGTTAATATTTTCTTGTCGCATCTTTCAATCGACCCACTTTGATGCTCGACTCTGTTAACTACCGGTACAGTGTATATTTGTTCTTTGCCTTCACGGCACTTCACTGTATGTCTTCTTTTCCCAGGTACCAGTACTGGATATTCTTGTATTGTTGGCCTCAGGCATAGCGGACCCCTCGTGGTGGGCAAAAATGCGCAACATTTAACCGTATCACCAGTGCATAAATATATCTGTGCTCTCGGGAGACATCAACGCTGCTATTGAAAACTATCGGTTGCCGCGGCTCATCACACCATGATATCTCGTTCTTGCTAAAAATTCGCCTGATTTTTTTCTCGGACATGGCTAAACTACCAGCCACCACCAAGTCGTGGGACATATCAGGAAATTTTCTGTCGAAAACTTGGACCATTAAAATCTAAAGTAAATTACCGTACGAGCGTACCGATAGTAACGATCATTTTTGTAACTATCTTTGATTTACCAAGTTTGATCAAGCCGCCATTGTAAGGTTTCCTTCGCAGAACAAAAGCACCAAAGAACCAGAAGGCAATACAAGAATTGGCCATTGTCATCTCAGCAAACCATCAGATAACCTTTTTGGGACCCTTCGGTCCTCCCATAGACTGCATGACTTCATTGGTCGCTGGATTCTGTTACAGCCAAGATGATAGGAGCTAAAGACAGCTACTATATAGCGGGGAAAAAGGAAAACGCAGTTCAACCCGACTGCTCCCCTCCAACCCGGTGGAACCGCCATCAAATGCAATAAATGCCACCAATTGGTGGTAGCATGTGATTGGGATGTTCCGGAAAATTGCCACTCGAGAATGACATGAAGTCGCATTTGTTTCGTTTACAAATGCTTTAATTTAAATTTTAACCGAGGTGCCATATGCCAATAGAACCTAGTGCTTCAAGTTTTCAGCTTCATGCTGGCTGGCATCCTATTAAGTGATCATATATTTTGCGCTTCGGAAACCCCAATCCTTCTCACCAAGTTGCTTCTCACCAAGTTCCTTCTTGGTAAAAAATCACCAAAGTATCACTGTTCTCTTGACGCGAGTTCTTGTTAGCTGGCTCGCTGTAGAGACCTAGGATGACATGCTGTGCTATGTACCTCAAGAGGGGCCGAGATCTAATGTCTTGAGATTGTCTCGTGAACGACAGATAGCGTATTGCAAGTGTTGCTCATTTGTCACAAGACGCAATTAATTTTTGAGGCCTCATTCATAGATTTAAGCATGCGTCGCATTTGAGAATTTGTTTACTTTTAGCCCTAACCCCAACCCTAACACTTTTTGGCCTGAAAGTTTGCATAATGGAGATGATCAGACCTTTAAATCATTGCATCGAGAAATATCACTATACGGATTTGAACCTGCTTCTGCGAGTCGTTGGAAGCCTGATAGTCGGCCTTTCAATGGTGTGGAATACCTTCTGGCCGGAAAGTTTGCATAATGGAGATGATCAGACCTTGTATTTGTACAATCCCTTCAGCAACACTACCATCGGTGCTACTAACTATTAGAGGACAAACTTATAATCGTTGATAACTATCATTCCACTTGCAATACTAGATGGAGGTGTTTTGTGTTGGATGCAGAATCAACATTTCATTGAAAATACACCGCATCTGTTCGAGTTGGCATGCCCCTCTAGCCTAGTGTGAAAGTCCCCACTGCCCATCTATATCACCAATAGGACACTTTTGAGCTAGCCGCAGGTTTGTAGCTCACCAATCCTCATTGCCGTCCTCTAATAAGACGAAACAAAATGGCACAAAAGTCACTTTTTAGCATCTAAGTGCTACCAATAGCCTATTCTTGTGCCACTGATCGAACCTAGGTACATACCAAGCAATTGACCCTATACAGTGGGCCCAAAGGGTCATAGGAAGACGTCTGATTGGTTGTTATGATGAAAATGGTCATTTATTAAAAATTTCGCCGTGACTGGCGGATGTTCTGTTAAATCATTGCATGGAGAAATATCACTATATGAATTTGAACCTGCTTCTGCGAGTCGTTGGAAGCCTGATCGTCGGCACTTCAATGAGACGCAAGAACGCAAAGAAAAGCTTCCACCTCAAAAGTTTTAGTCTGAGGTCGAGAACATGGCATCTTCTCGCCCGACGGAATGGATGGTTTGGATAGAAGGAGCGTTATGACAGTGGGTTGAATTAGAAATATATTATTATATCTAAAGCAGTGAAACCATAGCAATCTTCTCTCTGCTTGCAGTTAGGGGCTGTTGCAGGTGTTATCGAGAGACAACGAGATTGTAGTGCTCACCAAGAGCGTAATAGTGCAAATGGTAGGACAGTAGTAGAGGTTCTTTGCCCTTCCCGCTCCCACCGTC
Organism: Cylindrotheca closterium; assembly: GCA_933822405.4. NCBI lineage: Eukaryota > Bacillariophyta > Bacillariophyceae > Bacillariales > Bacillariaceae > Cylindrotheca > Cylindrotheca closterium. Next base: position 15,826 of record CAKOGP040001760.1, on the reverse strand, counting down.
AATTTCGAGTGGTTTCGTTCCAGATTGTACAGAGAACACATGAATAGGTCGTTCTAGCGCCAGAGATAAAGCTCTAAGTTCAAGATGTCCACCCCATTCTGCGCTATTTCGTACTTGGCTTACATACGAATCGAATGAAGATACTGCATCGGTTAGCTCACAAAATGGAGAAAACTCAGGTTCATTATCTCTCAGGGCGTCGGCGCAAATCCCACCTGTGGACAATTTTTGGGGACACAGATAAGCCGAGTAAGAGTGACAACATCTATTGCATGCTCACTCGCAACAGCGGCAAGACTTACGGATTTCTTGATAGTCTGTTCCCATCTGAGCGCCAATTGCTCGATACAAGCAGTGCCCATCGGCTTCCACTTCCTTCATGCACAAATCAAGTGGCGTGAGAGTGATCTCTATCTGTTCAAGCTCAACATCGCGCAAGCTAGGGCCAGCATTAGCGATTTCGCTATCCAGAGCTGCTTGGCGCTCGATTTCCCGCTCTTTCTGCCTTTCTTTTTTCTTGCGAGCCTTGAGCTGCTTCTTCTCCTTTTCTGATAGCTCCTTAGTGGTATCGTCAAGTTCCGAAGCAACGACACCTTCCTTCTTCTGGTTTGGAGGCGATTCGATCAATGCCCCTAATGATTTCAATTTCTGTTCATGCTCTTGTTGCATATCCCTGAGACGCGATGCATATTCTTCTTCAACAGCTGCAATCGCTTGCTTCGCTTTCTTGCCCTTTGTTCCTTTTGCTTTTTTAATTGCAGACCGTTTTTCGCCCTCTAAGCTTTTCAAAGCTTTTTTGTGAGCTGCCTCCAACTCCTCTTCCGAAGGCATTCCAAATCTCGATGTCGATGAGGTTTGATGTTGAAGAAGAATCATGGGCGTTTGTGAAATCGCTACGGCGTACAGACTCAATTTTTCGCCCTCTGAGCTTTTTTGTGAGCTGCCTGATGTCGATGAGGTTTGATGTTGAAGAATCATGGGCGTTTGTGAAATCGCTACGGCGTACAGACTCAATTTTTCGCCCTCTAAGCTTTTTTGTAAGCTGCCTCCAACATCTCGATGTCGATGAGGTTTGATGTTGAAGAATCATGGGCGTTTGTGAAATCGCTACGGCGTACAGACTCAAAGTTTAGATTCCAACCATTCATTTGTTGGTAGTAGTAGCTTCCTATATCATTTGAAGTAGTTTCTGTTATATATTTGCCTTGTTCTTGTTGCCCAAGCCTACTGTATCATTTGCTTGCTGTGCAATGTGATGAGTGCTTTCCATCTTCCTTTCAAAACTATTACAGGTTAGTACTAAGCTGGAGGAAATTAGAGAACATCATCTTGAATCTTTCGTTTTCTGACAAATCTTAGAAATAGGTATGGTCATCAAAGCCTATGAATACATACATGAACAAGGTACCGGTAATCGTGAGCCAAATGGAGATCGTGAATTGGGTACTGTATTTTGCAACGTTCCTCATCTTCTTGGTTGGATTGGAGATACTGGGATACCTCGGATTGGTGTGAAACCCATTTCGGATGGGACAGGGCACGAATTTTTGCACCCCTGCAGAACAGGGTCATCAAATTCCAGCTCAACAATGTTCCTTTGAAATCCCATCATTTAAGGGGATCCTAACTATTTCAGGGTCAAAAAACAATATTCAAGCACATTATATTTACCAAAAGACACCGGCACGGTCAGTCTGACCTCCACCTCCAACACAACGACTACACCCGGCTTGCTCGCAGAAATACTGCTCGCAGAAACAGCCAAGACAAAATACACACATCACACATCATGACATAAAAAACATCACCACCAGAACGCACTGTTGCTGTCCTTTTGTTCTTGTTGTTCCAACCCAACCCGTGAACAAACTGAATCTTCCTTCTCCTTTCATCAGTACTAGCTAGTGGCACTTCCAATTCCTCAGAGACAGGTTCCTTCATCCGCTTCTGCATACTGAGCATTTTACATATCTGTTCCTCAACTTTCATTGCGCAGAGTGACAAACAGTATGTAGCATAAAAGCTTCATTGAGTCATGCCAAGTCCTCGCTTTAACAGGTTGGAGATTTGGTGCATTGAAGCAATGAAGATGACTGGACCATCTACAGGTATGGATGCTACTACTGCTGCTGCTACCGCCATGAGGAAAGGAAGGACAAGACAAGCAATGCAACCAGGACAGCAACAATATCACATTGCTACAACCCACTTGACAAACTTTCCATCAGTACTAGCTAGTGGCACTTTCAATCTCCTCAGAGACAGGTTCCTCCATCCGCTTCTGCATACTGAGCTTTTTACGTATCTGTTCCTCAACTTTCATTGCGCAGAGTGACAAACAGTATGTAGCATAAAAGCTTCATTGTGTCGTGCCAAGTCCTCGCTTTAACAGGTTGGAGATTTGGTGCATTGAAGAAATGAAGATGACTGGACCATCTAAAGGTATGGATGCTGCTGCGCTACTGTCATGAAGAAAAGGAGGGCTAGGGTTTGACTAGGACTGGTGATATCTCAGTTTCTAGCGGTCCCACACTTTCCTACACTAGTTACAACTTGGAGTGGTGGTGGTAGATGTGGTGGTGATGATGGAGGTGGAGGTAGGGGTAGTGGGAGTGGCTGGGCCCATGGTGCTCGTTTGCTTTCTTTGGTTTGCTGGTAGGGTGCTTTGTGTTTGTTGTCCAAAGTTGTTTTATGAGATCCTCAGAATGATTGTCAATCTACTCCTGCGATAGGATCGTTTGAAGAGATCGCCAAGTATCTACCTTGTCAATTGATACGGAAGTGATAACGGAATCGTTGTCGTTATGTGGCTTGTGTCGTAAATATTTTACAACAAAATTTATGACAAAATTTACGACAAAAGACTTGTTGTTAATTATAACTCCACTGTTTTGGAGAAATAAAACAATGTTTTGCCCCCTAAATAATTCTATGTACCCGTAAATGATGGAGGAACTCGATGGAACAAGGTGGAGCTTGAATTCGATGTCTCCGTGCTGAGGGAGGAGGAAAAGTCTGTCTGGCTCCCGTCACACTTTGGTTGTACAATCCGAGGCGCACTCTCTAGCCATCGTCTATGGGTCGTCCGTTACGTCTGTCTGTCGCACGTGAGCGAGCGAAGGAGACCCTTCGCTCGTTTACGTGCGACCGACAGACAGGGTGGGTTGACCGCAAGACGATGGCTAGAGAGTGATCCGAGGCGTGTCCCAGCATAAAATAAAAACCCATCATTTTGTGCCCCAGCTCAGAATCAAGTTCAAGACGACCAACATTTACAATGCGGTTACCTTTTCTCTTTGCCCTCTTGTGCTCAATCCATACTTCAGCATTTCAAATCTTGCAAACGCAACAAATACAGGCAACAATATTGAGTGCGACCCGCCGAGATTGGCTTTCCGGAGTGGTCACTGTGTGTGGAACGATTGCTGTCGGAAGCATGAAACCTCAGGAGACACAAGCAATTGGTCCCATTCGCATTGACCTGCTGAATCCCGAATATTCTGCGGTTCCCTGCCCAAAGGACAAGCCTATACCTGGAGAAAAAGCGATGAAGGGGATGCGTCCAATGTGCGTTACGGTGGAAGTTTCGCTCGAAAGTATTCCGGAGAAGGATATTGAAAAGGTTGGAGTATATGGATTCGTAAGTCCCGTGGCCTGCTGGTACCTGTTGCGACCAGCTTTTCGGTATCTCACGCCCGTCCTTCGTTTCATTCTAGGTAACTGACAAGGCAACAGGGGAAAGCGTCTTGGCCAACAATCCTGATCTTTCAACAGATGCTGGTCAGTTTGCTATCGTTCCAGAAATCAAGAAAACAGACAAAAAGATTGCATTTGAATTCATTGCGGCAGTGCCGAGGGAGATGGTGAGTCCTTGGTGCCTGTGTTAGTCTGACAGGCATATTCTACTCACTTCATATTCTACTTACCTCGAAATCGTTCGTCGAAGGACACAAGTCTTTACCCCAATGGGATCGCGCCGCTTCAATTTGACAGTCTTCGAGTCGTCAGTTTTCCAGGAGGCGTAAGTCACCCGTAAACGCTTGATTGTCTTGCCTATTTAACCACCAACAAATACAATTTTGCACATCACAGCAACAATATGGAGCCATTAATCCTTGTGAAATGAATGAGTTCAGTGAGGAGTGTGAGGTCTGGGAAAACGAGAACGGAGAATATGTGAAAGGAGATTATATGGTAAAGAGCAATCCAAGGACAAAGGGACGCTGATTGTAAGCAAACACTCTCAAGGACGGTTATTATAAGACGCTGACTATCAGGCATACAAATAAACTAGAAACATTATTCTTTGCTGAAGAAGATGTCACCAAAGCACAGAGAAGGGATATGATAACTCTCGTGGGAGACTAAACCTCTCCAGCAGTGCGCCCGGCAAGATCACCAAGGTCTTTGTGAGCGTCACCCCAAAGAGTATGAAAAGTGCCTTCACGATCAACACGCTGATAGGTGTGGCCACCAAAGAAGTCCCGTTGGGCCTGGACTAGACTAGCAGGAAGACTTCCACGTCGGTACTGGTCGTAGTAGTTCAATGACGCAGACATAGAAGGAAGAGCGACACCACTGGCAATGCCAAGGCTAACAATGCGACGCCAGGCCATATGACGTGAGTTCAAGTCGGCAGCGAAGCCAGGATCTACCATGAGATTCGCCAACTCATTGTTGCGTGCGACGGCTTCTTGGATTCCCTTTAGCAAACCGGCCCGAATGATACAGCCACCTCTCCACATGCGAGCACAAAGAGCCAAATCAACGTTCCATTCCATCTTATCAGAGGCAGCCTTGATAATTCCCAAGCCTTGGGCATACGAAACAATCTTTGAGCAGTAGAGGGCCGCCTGAAGATCCTTGACGATCTGAGCTTTATCAACGACAGGTTTATCCGTTGGCCCTTCAAGGATAGCTTCTGCAGCTAGTCGCTCATCTTTTCGTCCCGAAATGTAACGGGTGTCGAGGGCGGCGGCGATGGTTGGAGCCGCAACTGATTGCTCAGCTGCCTCCTGGACAGTCCACCGTCCTGTTCCCTTCATTCCTGTTTTGTCCATAATGTAGTCCAAAACGTGTCCCTCTCCTGTCAACTCGTCTTTCTTTTTGAAAATCTGGGCAGTGATTTCAATCAAATAGGAGTTCAGTTCGCCTTTGTTCCATTCTTCAAATAGATCGCCAATTTCGTCATTGCCCATTCCAACGATATTCTGCAGAAAAGTGTGACAAAACTTGAATCAGATTCATGGAAGAAGAAAGATGATTTGGAGCTCCGGCAACCTTACCTTAAGTACGTCATAGACTTCACTGATGAGCTGCATGTCTCCATATTCGATCCCATTGTGGACCATCTTCACATAGTTACCCGCACCGATAGGTCCACAATAGCCAGTACAGGCCTCGTCGCCGACCTGTGCAGCACACTTCTTAATGATAGGCTCAATCAAATCGTATGCAGTCTTTGGACCTCCGGGCATCAGCGACGGCCCGTTTCTGGCTCCTTCTTCGCCACCAGAGATCCCCATCCCGATGAACTGGATTCCCTTCGGTTGAAGTTCTTCGTAGCGTCGAATGGTATTCGGGTACCATTCGTTTCCGCCATCGATGATTACATCTCCTGATTCCAGGAACTGCGACAGGGTCGCAATGGTAGAATCGACTGGTTTGCCTGCTTGTACGAGGATAACAATCTTTCGCGGCTTTGAGAGCTTCGAACAGAAGTCCTCTGGCCCATCACTACCAATCAATGGTAAATCTCCTTCAGCCTTCGCTCGAGCAACGGTTGTTTCAATCTTTGCAGGAGATCGATTGCAAACACAAACCTTGAATCCATGCGAGGCCATGTTCAGGGCAAAGTTTTGGCCCATGACGGCCAATCCGTATAATCCGATATCGCAAGACATGTTCACTTTGCTTTCAGATCTTATAATTGTGGGAACGAGAGATTATGATTCAAGAAGGAAACTGAATCGTACCTTGCTTGAGAAGACTTTGTGCAAAGGCGGTCCAATCTTTTCACATCACGGTAAGGATCGCTTCTGAAGATAGCCCGCAAAAACCGAATGAATGAACGACAAAGAATTCCGTGTGATCGCACTGAAAAAATCACCCTCGGTAGCTCGGCTGACAAGAAACCCTCTGTCCGAATGAGGAACTCCAAAGCGGAACCTTTGCTAAGGGGGGGAAGGGTCCGTGCTTCAACCTTTTTTAAAAGATCTATTCGTGCTTCTGTTCGGAGAAAATCGTGGGTGGTTAGGCCCTTCATTCAACTCCACGAATCTAAAAACGGTTACTAACAGCACTATCTAACATGAAAAGCTACAGATATCTGCCCCTTTTTCTGTTGCATTAGGTTTTTAAGTATATTGATACAGTGGTGTCTGGGTTTTCGGTGCTGCTGCTAGTCAGACACCTCGGTGAACAAAGATTTCGAAGCTTCGGTGAATGCACTGATGGAATCTGTGTTTCTTCGGCGGCGTGGTCCCCTTGCCTTGTTTCTTTGCTTAATGTTGTGTTGCCAAAACGGATGGGATAAGATTTCACCTATACTTCCAGGCCTATCTTCTGGTCGAGGAAACAAACATGATGTGAAGAGCTCAGCACCACTTTCCGCTATTCCACCAGACCCCAATAGTTCGTGAAATACATCCTTCAGACAATCTTCGTTCCACTCCATTACCTCGAGAAGTGCCACAACATCATTTGCCGGAAGATTTGCATCGTATGCGACGAGAGGCTTTCCCAGTATTGCCTCATAAGCGATCTTCCCGAAAGCCCAAATATCGATAGACGGGTCGGAAACGATTGACTGCTTGAACGAAACAGGCGGGACATCAGTATCGTAGACATTGATCTCTAGGTCACTAGATTGCAGTGCCTCTGGTGGAAAAGAATGTTGAAATCGCGCTGTGTCGAAAGCTTGGCCTATTGGTTGTACTTCCATTCGGCCAAGGAGTTTCCATCCGTGTTCAAACAACCCACAGCTTTGAAGACTCAAATCCCCGTGAACCACCCCATTGGTGTGCAAGTGCCATAGCGATTTCGCGATAAGACGTAGTACAAGACATACTTTCGTCGAATATTTGGTTCGCAAATCTGGCTGATTCCAGTATCCTCCTTTTCTCATCATGCTGTCCGCAACATCCTTTAGCGTTGCCTCTGGGGACTCGATCGACACCCAGGATTGCTCTGATAAGCTATTTCCACCCTCCCGAACAGAGAATGTGAGCACTTCTTCTACTTTGCTTTCATCGAGCTCATATGCAAGTAGAATTTCAGTCTGAAGACGTGTTAGCAATTTTACCAAGTTTATTTTGTTCAGGTAGAAGAAAGAGCTCACCTCAGCCAAGAACAGATTTCTCAAGGAATAGCTTTTTAGCACAACACGACGACCTTCGTCTCTTGAGTGGCTCCCACCTCCGAAATCGAAAGCATCAAATGCTTTGATTCTTTTGTCAACATCAGAATAGAGCGGAGTCTTGCCTACAAATTCGAACCTTCCTAGGAAACGTGTCGCTCGTGCGAGAACTTCGCGGCACTTTGGTGTTGCACGCGAGATGACAGTCCCCTTGTTTTGACTTGGACCTCCCTCCATAACACAAAGCATTCTTACTTGTTCAAACGAGCACATTGAGACAAGATTACGCACAATATCGACGTAGTGATCATCGCATTCACAAGTTAGGAACCACCAGCTCCCACCAAAGTTTTCCCTATTTTTTGTCGCATCATCCCCGATAAGATCGAGATGCAAGTCAGCGAATGCGATTGCGAGGATGACCTCATCTGGCATCAGTTGCATACAAGCCACCTACGGAAGCAACAGTTCACATCAATGGTTTAAACTCAAGAAAGCACTGGTTTCATTTCTAAACGTACCTCGATTGGCAACACCCCTGCGCTATTTCGCACGGTCGTAGTCTCTGGAACAGATTTTAAAATCGAAAGAGCTGCAGAAGGATCCTGGTACTCGCCAACGAGGAGATGAAGTGCATTGCAATTGTCGGAGTCTTGGTGCAAAGCAGCTTCCTGACCCCCTGGGCCTGCAACAAGAGCATCTATGATTTGCCAGCCCTTTCTTGCATGGATAGCCAGTAGCAATGGGCATTCACTGTCATTGTTTCGCACCATGCTGCAATGCAAGTCTGTGTCCAAATCCTCTTGATCATTGCTTGAAAACGCATCTAGTACTCCATCATCACGAATTTCTTCAATCCTTTTCTTGTTATAAAATCGGGCGCCGTAAGGATCCTTCAGCTGTCTTTCTGCCTCATCGAGCAAAAGCAAAATAGCATCGATTGCCAATTGACCCTCGAGACAGTGAACTGCAATGTGTAATGGTAGATTGCCATCATTATCGGATATAGCAACAGCTTGAGGGAAAAAACTCAACACTTTCTGCATAACTTGAATCGGTTCCGCGCTTTCGCCATTCTGAACACTTGCACGGGGGGTCGCTGCAAAACCAAGTTTTCCATACGAGGCAAGCGCAAAGTGAACCGGAAGCATGCCATCTTCGTTTCGTATTGAAGCACCGCTTTCGAACTTTTCCCCAAGCATGCTGATCATTTTCATGTGCCCTGCAGCAGCAGCCAGATGGAGTGGTACATTTCCGTCTTCATCGAACTTGTGAACAGCAGCTGGGAACTTGTCAATCAAGAGCTCGCAAAGCTCAAATGGCGCCGGGGTGTGCCCTGCACCAAAGAATGCAATTTTGTGTAATAGGTACTGTTTCGTTCTCAATTCACTCATTTCTGCCAGCCAGGGGTTTGCATTGATCAAGTAGTTGACGTCATCCCACTGACTGCGCTCAATCGCTCGAACTGCTTGTTGATGTCTCTTGGTCAACAAATCAGGAGACAGCATGAGACTGGAGAGTAAAGATGGATTAATACGACGACCAGCATCGCTTAAAACCTCATCAGAATCGATCACCCCGGGGTTGAATGTTTCCCTAGGGGAAGAATTCTTGGCAAACTCTCTAACATTCTCTTCGGATAGCTTTGATATCTCTCTTGTTTTCTCCGACTGGCTAGAGCCCGTGTGCTTTGCTCTTGACGAAGAAAATCCACGAATCTCCCTTGAAGGCGAGTACTGCTTAACAACTTCACGAAATCCAGACGGAAGTACCTTGTAGGAAGATGCAGATGAAGCGTCATCTACTGAAATTGTAGACTCCCGTTTTTTCCTATAAGCGGCGAGAAAATCTGTATCAAGCTCGTCTGGAGCATACTCTTTTACTTTTTCCTGTTTCGGAAGTGTTGCCTCCATCGCATCAAATATTTCTTGTTCAGCTTTCGTCCGGTGAGGAGGTTGCGGCTGTACTTCAGCTTCATCAGAATCGCCGTCATTGCGTCGTCGAGGAGCAATAGATTTGTTTCCAAGCTCGAAACATGTTTCCCGCTTCTTCGTCGTTTCACTATCTAATGCATTGGCACTATCACTGGAATGCCAAAATGAGTTCCCCAATGAATCACCTAACGCGTCTGGTTCTTGCGTGGCACCACACTCTGCCTCATTCTGAAAGTTTCGAAGCAACTTCTCGAATTGATCTGAACCGTTTTCTGACTTCGCTGTCGTCTGATTTTCTCCAATTACAGTTCCCAAATTCGGCGCTGCCATCAAATGATCGAGGTAAAGATCGATTCTGTCAGAGGCACTCAATGATTCGTTTCGTAAACATGAATCATGGCCTGGATTCTGTTGCTGGTCTGGTTCAGTTGAGTTCTGAAGCAAACGATTGACTTTTTCAGAAACGCTTAATACAGTATCTCTTATCGGTTTTGCAAGCGAGCCAGAAGCTGATTCATGGCTCAGCGTCGCAGAAATACCGCTCAGGCTATTTTTACCTCGGTTCCAAATACCCTGTAACTTTGTATCAAGAGCAGAAGTTTGCTGACCTTGTTCATTTGAATACTGGGGTCCACTTGGCTCGGAAAAGCGGGGCTCTCTTTCTGGATGAGTAGGTACCTTATTGATTGGCTCAGAGAGACGCCTGATATCGGAGGAGGATTTTCCTGAGCTCGATAGCGAGAGGTCTTTGCCGTACCGAATCAGTTTGTCCTCGGATTCTAGCACTTTTATCATTTCTCTTATCCATCCAGTTCGCCTCTCGTGCTTACCTGCCTCGAATATTTGTCCAATTAATTTGGCTCTCGTCAGTCTATTCTTCTCACTGATGCTACCGCCGTTTTCTATTTCCTGGATGCGGGCACGAATCGTATTGCGAAGTATGAATACTTCATCCGACTGAAACCCATCATCTTCGAATAGGTGACCATCGGCTTGCTCTTCAAATATGTTGTACATTTCTCGCATGCTGTTTGTTTCATCTCTGCCCTTGGTACCTTTCAAAGTTCCAGTCATTCCAACAGTTCTTCGGAAGCTACTCTTTATCTTTGCCTTTTCTTTACCTTGAAGCTCTCGTTCGAGGTACAAGCTTATGCCCTGACACATGACTATCAGCTCTTCTGGCTGAATGTCTCGTTCTGCTTCTGGCTGAATGTCTCGTTCTGCATGATACAAGTTTTTGTATCGCGTCTTTCGAATTGTAGCCGAAGATGATCGGTGTTTTGTCCTGTTGTGCAATCCAGTGAAACGCATAATGTTTGAATCGGATGCCACCGCGACTGCCTTTGCTCGAGAATATCTTGTCCATGCCTCGTTATTATCCTGTCCTTCAAAATCCTTGATACGAGAACTGATTATCTGCTGTAGAGCCAATACTTTTCCAAGTCCCGAACCATCCTTCTGCGAACCGCTTGGACACAGCTTCATTGAACCGAAAAGGTGCCTCAGCCGAGAGTTTTGAACTTCTTCTTCTTCTGCCTCCACCTCCTGTACAATTCCATCTGCGATATCCAGATAACGAGTCCTAGTCTCGTAGGGTTCTATTTCCAAATCTCGAAGGCGACTGCAAACTATGGATTCCATGATAGCTAACTCCTCCGGCTGCAGCTTTGATTTCGATGCTGCCGCACCTGCACCGTACATAACGGATGTAGTGTCCATCGACATTGTCGCGTGTAGCTCTATTACCTGTTTTCGAAACGGTGCTACTCTTGCCAATTTACTATCACCACCCTTGCTAATTCGGAGAGCTTGGAGGTACCTATCTTTCGGGATTTGATTCAAGGCCGCCAATTCTTCAGGATCTAGTTCATCTTTACTGTATGCGTTCTCACTTTTCTCTGTATCTAAAATAAAATCACGCAATCGCATCCTTGGCATGTACGATTTAGTTGGCGTGGATTGGATTGGTTGCTCCTCCCCCTCTGGACCATGTGTACTTGCATAAATACGGGGATTCGTCAATTCGTCTTTTCGCGAAGGTTCATAGCCAGGATCAGCTCTCGGACTATCCTTCAAATAATTATATTGTTGGTCAATCAGTTGTCGCTGGGCCAGTGCCACGAGTTGATTGAATTTCTGTTGTCCTGGTGCCTTCATAGCCAAAGTCGAAACACTTTGTCCTCCTTCTGACATTCCGTCACTAACAATGGTACCCGCAGTCAAGGCAGATTGCATATTAACGGAGAGGTAATTTGATGGATTATCCCGCGATGAAGGGATGACGTCTGGCAAATGTATCAACCATGAGGCACCTCTGTCCAGTGGTGTCATTGCCTTGTGTTGAAGGTTGAACTGGTTCTCATCTCCATCTTTCGATGTGTCCATATTACGTCGACGAATCCCCCATTTAGGATCCAAATATTCCTCCACGAGCATCGTAGATGCTGCAATATGGTCAGCAGTCCTAGTCCAGCGTTTTGTTGGAATTGCAATAACTTGCTCTTCTCGTTGCGCTAGATTCATCATCATCGCATGACATGCATCCTCAAAGCGCTTCAAACGTTCGATGTCTTTTCCCTTCCGCCTTCGTTGTCGCCTTCTTTTGGTCATGAAAATGTCGTTCAATTCGTCATCTTCGTCTTCACTGTCACTAAATGTATCCACCCCTTGTCGCCGTCGAAAACCCTCGTTTTCGATCTCTAGGGCTCGTTGTCTATATTTTCGTCTTGATACACGCAAACAGGCACGGCGCCCTTTTGATACCTTGGGTCTGCGTTGCTGTATTTCAGCCTCGGAAATACTCGTGGTGCTGTTCCCATCTTCTGGGTATGCACCAACAACATCCTCTGTTTCTTCAGGTGTCTGATAAAGCCTAACAATGGACAATTTCACTCCTTGAGCACGTCGTTTATGATGAAACTGAGCCCATCGAAGTTGAGCTTCAGTGGGCCGCACATTTTTTGAAGCATCGCCAACGCTTGTTGTCCCTGATGAGGCCATTGTACCTCTCTTTCCTCATTTGTCGATTTCAACCACAGTTGCCTCCTAATAACGATGGTAATTGTTTCTTCGAAATGCGCGCCAGCGGAGCTACCACATCCCATATTTTGACACGAGTTAACTACACGAGTCTCGAGTCCAGTCATCTCAATCTGTGTCACTGTTTCACGTCCCGAGCCTAACACAGCGTTTGGCGTATTGATAATAATGTGATCGAATCCATTGTTATGACCAGACTCACCTGGGCGAATATGAAATGGAACTATGCACAGCCATCATCTACCAATGAATAATTGTCCACCAGGCACCACCACTGTGATACTATCCAAAAATCATAATAGCTTCGTGTCACGCGAGACAAGAGCAAAATTAGTACTAGAGCTCTCGAAATGAAGTTTTGGTGGATACTGGATCATGACAGGAAGACCTCTCTGATGTACTATTTGGCTAAAATATTTCAAGATTTCAGCGCTGTAACCAACAGAATGTTGATAATAGCGAACAAGCTTTTCGATATGCGGGTTAGCAATAAGCAAGGAAAGTAGCGAAATTAGGGAATGAGTAATTTCATCGGGCTGGACAACCACAGCCCTAGTCCATTGATGGTTATTTAGAGGGGACACGAGCTTCTCATACCATTGATCTTGAACATCCTAGGCAATAGAGGACACAGGATGAAACCAATCTGTGACTCATTACGTATTGTGCCGTCACTTTTGATGGGTTTTATTCAACGCTGATGGAAATCATTAGAGAAATCTTCGAATCGAAGCCGAATAGGTATCACTGTGTTTGGTAACGGCGTGATGTGTCTGTCTTCCGATGTATACAGTACTACTCGTACCGGTAATATTTTTCTGACTGTTCTTTGCAGCTGTTCAAGTACTATACGGGTACCCACAACAGCTCAACAGTAGCTAGCTTCTTGGGTTGGTGGACGGACTTGTAATGAGCTTACTTAGTGTTTACTGCAATGAAAGCCAGCACCAGCACCAAGCCTTGTGTTGGGTCATCAAACTCATGGATTGTCATTTGTTATTTGTGATAAAGATCATAGAGCTTCAATGGGAAACGAAGGCTCAGTGCCCGAAGGGCATGAAGCTGAAGAAGAGTTTGAATACCAGGCAAGAGCGCCCCCTTCCTATAGTAATCCAACGAACCCAACGAATCAGCAACGCTCCGGCGGAAGAATGATGAATGCCCTGCGACGTGAAAAATCTAAACAGAACGCTGCTGGGGGAGTAATGGGGAGCAATACCACGAACGGCTTGTCAACTGGAGGCAGTTCTTATGTTACCGCAGGAGATGGTGGGAATCGTACACAACAAAGCTTGTACCCCGATGAGGTGTGGCAGAATCAACAAAATCATTTCCAACAACACAGTCAGTCTCACAACAGTGGAAACCAACAAGCCTGGAATCCCAGCTCTTCGCAGCAAAGAAACAATTCTTCCGTAGTATCTCAAGATGGCGGAGGATCGTATCAGTCTCCGACGAGAGTCAAGAAAACTGGGATGAACTTCCGACCATCTGTGCGAGGTGCTGCGATCATTAATTCCATGAAAAGCTTATCGATAAGTAGCGCAATACAAAAGGCAGCCGACAAAGCAAAGCTAGCAAAAGGGGGAGGAATCAATGATTGGGCGACGAAATGGGACGAAGATGATGACTCGGACGACGATGATGAAAATGTTGAGACAAACCAAAAACAGCCTCTGCATCCACCGCTGGATCAAGCTGCTGTGCCACCAAGCGCTGCAGTGGTCGCTGGGTCACCTTGGTCTGAAGCACAGTCGAAGGCACACTGTGTAACAGCGACACCAGATAGTGACATACGGCCCATGCCAACAAGTAGCGGAGGCTCCAATTCGTGGGAACCCCAACCAATTCAGAGGCAACCACAAGACAAGCCGAATGTACAAATGTTCTTACCGCTACTGCGCGTGCTAGGAAAAGGATCTTTTGGAAAGGTAGGACATGAACGATTGGTTCTTCAAGTTTTCAGGGCTAACAATTTGTATTTAGGTCGTATTAGTGCAGAAGCGTCAGGGAAAGGAAAAGGGAGCTTTGTTTGCAATGAAAATATTGCGTAAATCGCATCTTGTGCGGCGTAGACAGATTGAACGGACACGTACGGAACGGAAAGTTTTGTCCATCGTTAATCACCCGTTCATCATGAAGCTTCACTACGCCTTTCAATCACCAGACAAACTGTATCTCGTTTTAGACTACTGTCCTGGCGGCGAACTCTTCTTCCACCTCTCACGTTTCAGACGATTTCCAGAGCGGGTAGCCAGATTCTACGCAGCAGAACTGCTGTTAGCTTTAGGACATCTGCACAAGCGTGGAATAATATACCGTGATTTGAAGCCAGAGAATGTGCTTTTAGATGCAGATGGACACATCAAGTTGGGAGATTTTGGCCTCGCAAAGGCGGGGATAAAAGATGCATGTGAAGGTGCGACATCAATGTGTGGTACACCAGAGTACATGGCCCCGGAAGTTCTTGCTCAACAGGGTCATGGGTTCTGTGTTGATTACTGGGGTCTAGGAATGCTCGTCTATGAGATGATGACGGGGTTACCTCCATGGTACACAACCGACAGGGCAAAACTATTTCGGCGACTAAAGAGTGCACCACTGGACGTGCCATCGTACTTCAGTCAATCTGCTACGGCATGTGTTGGAGCTTTGTTGGAGCGCAACCCAAGGCGGCGCCTTGGAGTCACTGGTGTTCGTGCTGCCATGGAGCACGATTTTTTCCGTAGTATTAGTTGGCGTGCCTTGTATGGCCGACGGGTTGAAGCGCCAATAAGGCCTTGCGAGGGATGGAACCCACCATCGATTGACTCTGATGGCAAAGCTATGACAGCACCTGAACCGCATGTAGCACCTGGCGAGGGAACCGATCCTATAAATTTGGATGCTGCTACTGCAAACTTCGACAATACGTTTACAAGGATGCCTGTCGAAACTGAAGATAACACGGGTAATCATTCTGATGAAGGAGATCTCGATGAGCTGAATGAGGATACATTCGTTGGCTTTACCTTTGATGACAAAGAAAGAGACGATTTCGGTGTCGCTATTCCCGCAAGACAACGAACGCATCATTACAACCTTCATGCCACCAACGAGCCAAGTAGCGGAGTAACAAGGAACATAGACTAGCTGTAGTATAAGTCTGTAAAGATGTCTTTAACCGATCATACTTACTGAAAAATATCATTTTTGCGCATTTCCGCACGATGCGTATTGGTACAGGACCCCCCCCCCAAGTTTGGCTCCTCGCTACTGTACAGTACAGTAGCTTTCCGTGCGGCCGAAGATGCGGGTAAATGGGTTTACTTAAGGGGCCAACTTTCGCCCCCTAAAACGTTAAATTGAGTAGCGAGGTACGAGAGATTTGGGACGAAAACGAGTACGATGACAAACATGGGGATTTTACAAGATGTGTGCAAATCTCTAGGTTAAACTATCTAACGTACGAATGACGGACACTCTCTGGTCCAATTAACGGTCCCCTCAAGGTGAT
>CAKOGP040001759.1:428222-442047 GCA_933822405.4 Cylindrotheca closterium | reverse complement strand
AGTAAGACGACGGTGGAATAAAAAGTGACGTGTGTGTTCTGACGTTTGATACGAACAGCTGCATGAAATCAAATAAAATCCATCAAAAATCTGCAAGCTTCAACTCATCGGAACTTCAAACTGCTGGCGGCTGGCGACGATTGATTGATGGGTGTTCTTTTTTTAGAAATAGTAAATCTTGGTGTGCAATAAAATGCAGGATTGATTGACGATTGATGATTGATGATTGACGATTGATTCATTCTGACGTCAAGAGCAAGAAAGGAACGTCCCATGCAGCTTGACACTACAGCTAATATATACATCAAATGCAACTGCAACTGCGAGGTCCCACGAGCGAGGTCATTGCGATGGGAGGGATTATTGGTATTTTACCACTTTACACAAGCCAAGAAATACTTGTAGGAATCACATGATGCAAGTCTTGACTTGAAGGTGTTTGTCGTATTGCTGTTACTGTAAGAGGGAAAGAGAGGATTGATTGATTCATTCGACAATCAACTGAATGGTGCTGTTCACAGCTGAGCCTACTTTCAACACGAAAATGTGATGTGCAAAAGATACCTTTTATGGACAGGCAGAGTTGAGTGAGTGACTGAGTTTATATTGGTGAAACTTGAAGCATTGGAGATTTTCAGTGCAATGAATTAAACGCGCCTTATCAGGTCACCCCCCATAGTATTGTTGCGAGGCCTTTCATCATACATCACAGCAGTTGTCCAGCAGTTTCATTTTTGATAGCTTTGCGATTGATTCATTGATTCATTCATTGATTCATTCTCCCAAATGAATCAGGAGCAAGCGTGAAGGTATGCACCGGTAACTACCGGTACTTTTGTGATCAGACTTCTTGGATGTGGATGGTGAGCCTATTGGATTGAGCGAGTTCAATCTGATATCCCTTGTTTTTAAATATAAAAGGAGAAAGTTCCAAAAGTCGTTTGCCAGTATACGAAATCATTCATAATATAGATGATATATCGAAAGACTACTGTACTAATCCTGTACTTTGTGGCTGAATGTTATCACATACCCGGTACAGTATATATGTATATATATATATATCTAATAAAGATTCTTCCAACTTTGAACACTGACATTAATTAAAAGGAGAAAGGACACTCCCCTTCTACTATACTGCAAATTAAAATTCTAAATTGCAAATGCACCACACGCTTCTTCCGATGCCTTCCACAAGACACTCACACAGTCAGGATCCTCTGACTTTTTGTCCCATTTGATCTGCTTGGCCGGTCCAGAGAATTGTCCCATGCCACTGGGTCCCCAAAAGGATCCATTTTTGGTGGCCGCATCAAAGCATGCGGCGACAATGGGCATGGCTCCATCCTCTTGGGATTGGGACATGCGCATGATCCACATGCCACTTCCCATACCTCCAGTCGAGGCCGTGGTGACTTGTAGATTGGTAGCAGCAAGACCGGGATGAGCACATGCCGCAATAATGCCAGAATCACCAAACTTGTCGGCCAGCGCCTTGGTAAAGACCGAATTGGCAAGCTTAGTCTGTTGGTATCGGACCCAACGGGCTCCACCAAACACCATGGAAGATCCATTTCCACCTAGATCTCCTCCATTCTTTCCAAAATACTTTTCTTCTAGCTTCTTTCCGTGGCGGGCTTCCGAAGAGTGATTGGTCACTCTCGCTTGACCACGGAGTTCCTTGGCCTTTTGCAACAATGGATACAGTTCCTTGGTCAACAAAAAATGTGAGATGTGATTGGTCTGCATTTGAACATCGTAACCATCCTTGGTGGCCTTGTCTTCCAACGCCATGACGCCCGCGTTGTTACAAAGAACATCGACAGCATCCACCTTGCTCTTGATGCTGGCCGCCGCCTTCTTGACGGATTCCAAATCTTGCAAATCGCAATCAATCGAAATGATTTTGGATTTGGTGTCTTCCGCTTTCAAGTCGGCTTCGGCCTTTGTGGCACGTTCCGAAGGGCGATTCAACAACAGAATGGTGTCGGCATTCTTGCGAGCGGCGGTGCGGGCCACAATGTAACCGGTTCCAGAAGTCGTTCCCGTGATGGCAACAGTCTTGCCTTCCAATGAAGGAAGACTGGCTTCAAAATCAGGGAACCATTTGGTTTCGACTGAGTGAGGTTTGGAATTGGAGACTCCCATTATAATCGTTGTGTATTATTTGCTTTATTGTTACTGACAGGTGGATTTTATGTTTGGATGGGAAGCGGCGGGGTTCCGATCGTTTGTGTTTGGAAATTAGCACTGTACCGTACGTTCCTTAGTGTTCCATTGTTCTTGAGAATTCGATGTGCATCTTCTGAGTATCTTTCAGAGATCTACTGCATAATATACCGATACATGGAGTACTGGTACTTGCAAAGCCTTTGTGAAACAAAGAGTAATATAAGGCCAGCCATCGCATGACCCAAGTTTGGGTTCCATCACTGGGCCCAATCGTGGCGACAACCGAATCCAGTAGCGGTCATTCAAGTGCTGTTTCTACAGCACCTTCCACCTGTCCTCCTCCTACCTATATATTCTCACATTTGGAATGCGAACAGACATCAGCCAGTTCTACTACTGCAGATTAAAATCCATCATCGTAGGAATGAAATGGAAATGGCTGCTATATACAACTACTATAGTACTATAGGATTGGCTACTGCTTTATTTTGCATCCATTGCTATTCTTTTTGTATTTTTATAGTTCATCTTCGCGAGCTTCCATATCTTCAAATCGCCCCAGCCATAGAAGCATCCATACGGTCTTCCTCTCAGTTTCCACCCATTGTTTTCGTATTTTTGTATTTTTGTTATATGTTCTGTTCAACTTTCGCGACCACCTACTGCAATATTTTAGTGCAGTAGTACGTGTACCCTGTAGGCCAACTCCAAAGATCATCGAGTTGGCCTTGATGTTCCAGGAGGATCAAACGGAAGAGGTAGATGAACATGAGTAGCTCTCGTTTAAAAGCTCTCATTTTTAGAAGGATCATTGGTAGTAGTATCCTTCAGGGGGGAAGTGTTGGCGCATAGGTCGCAAAGCTCAGCGATGGCAGCGCCATTAGACATGTCAGGACGACGAGTAGATCCTTTCACAGAAGCAGCCTTCTTCTCTTTCAGCTTTAATGCAATAAAGGCGGCCTGTATTACCAACACTTGTTCAGAACTGAATATGGCAGATGGTGTCATTTTCTTTCTCAAATCAGCCGCGGACAAGGGAGACTCCGAGACAATAAAAAAACTCCCATAGAGACAATGAGCTCACGATTAATGACCCTGATGACACGAAGGATAACCACAGCGATGACAAGAAGGGCAATGCCAATGGCACCAAAAGAGATTGCTTCCAAGAACTTGATTGCGATCGATTGACTTTCCTTGTAGGATATCAATGGTGGAATTGGTGCTGGGACGAGTGAGTCCTTCGTGGTGTAGGATTCCATTCCTTCAAAAACATCCCTGACAATGAAGTTAGGGTCAAAGCTACCAGTAGGCCAAGCTGGAGCTGCAGCAAGCACGTAAGTGGCAAATGGTACCAGCTTCTCGTAGACTTGTTGGTACTCGAAAGAGATCATATCGAACCTGGCAGATATGACAGCAGGCACTTCTCTGGTGCATGACTCGAACTGCTCATTTAAGACTTCTGCTAAAGCCTTGATCGATTCGTAGTTGATCGATTGAATGGATGCTTCGTATTTCTTGCTGAAGACCTCGAAGATTGGAGACATTGCATCAGAAATTGAGTCGGTGAAGGCTTCGTACTTCTTGTTGAATTCTTCTGCGAAGGTCTTGATTGATTCGTAGTTGATCGATTGAATGATCTCCATAAAAGAGAAAAAAGCGATATCAATAGTGGATTCCATCTCCACGGTTGTTCCAACAAAGTCAACAATGGAAATCACGTTTTCCTTGGCCAAACTGGAGACTTGGATGGATGGACGAGTGTAGTTTGCACTCATCAAAGAAGGCTTGGCCATTGGCTGCATGGCCAAGAGAAAAAAAATCATAATGATGGATCGTAGAGGAAACATGGTGTGTTTTGTTGTTCTTGTTCTTGTTTCAAAAGGTTTTGAGAGGAGGGAGTGAATGTGAATGCAAACGATTCAATATCAAAAATATGAGCAGATTCTGTTGTGAAATGTAGTTGCTCTGTTGAAGCAAGAAACGCTTCAACTTCCAAAAGATGTACCAAGCTCAGTAGAAAAGCTAGGGCTGAAAACCGTTTCAAAGCAAATCGAAAGTTTGGGAGAGGTTTTCTCATGGTTTCGCCAGCAAACGGACACGTTGTTTCAAACTCCAATTGCTGGTCATGTGCTATGGCTCATCATGAGACAGGAAAGGTGCCTAGCATATCATGGATTGCCTTCTTCATGGTCACACTTTTGGCTTTGCGCTATGGCTGTAGTCATTCTTATTCCCATTGTCGTGTCAAGGTTTTCAACGACGAGAATATTGGGCATTATATCTCACGAGATCGTGATGGTGGTTTGCCACACGCAGATACTGCGCCAGTATCATTTTTTTAAAAGAATATTTCCACTGACTTGTTTTCAAATTGCGACATTCATAGCGGTTAAGATGGCGGATGACGTCATAGGCACAACATATCCGTGAACCGTGAAGCATGCACAAGTTCTTCGCCGCATTCTGGATATTTTGCGCGTTTGGTTTTCAATGCTATGTTCATAGCGCTTACGATGGCGGATATGTTGGTCAAATTGGTCGACAGAATCAAGGGGAAGAAGGTACAGTAAGAGACGATGCGAATGCAATGGACGTTGATCCCACTATGGCTGTAGCCATTATTATTGCCATGGTCTTGCCAAGGTTTTCAATAAGCGCAATGGTCCTCGCTGGCCTTGATCGTGATTTCCATCGCGCGCCCTGATTCATACTGAATACGGTACTTCACCGCACTCTACAGTAGTAGCTAGTAGCTTGTTCTAGCTAGTAGTACTACTACTATCGTCCAGCGCTTCACCCATCATGACCAAGCAAAAGCTCAAAAGCGACGAATACGTCAATCGGAACATTGCTACCGGATATTGGATTTGAAAGATTCCAAAACACCAGAAAGGGTATGGATTGAAATGTTGTGAAAAGATATTTTGACTGGTACTGCTACAGTACTAGCACCTGCCTGGCCCTGGTGGAAGCCTCTGCTGTGGTCTTGGAGGAACACAAATACTCCTTTTCCTTGTACTCGTTATAGCCTACCGTCATAACGAAAAGAGTATGAAATTTTTGCTATCTTGAATTTCACTATATTATTCCTATCTTCCATCCCAGCAACAACTTGGGATAGATGCTGCTATATCATATTAATACATCATACTGTTATTTCAAAATCATCATCTAAATGACAATTCAATCATACCAAGATGTAGCGCATTTCGATCACTCTCATCGATTCAACTAGTTCTCTGATCTCATGATCATTCATTCATCCACATAAATACGTAAGCAAGTAATTTAGATACTCTTGAGACCAGCTGCGTCGTACAAGACCTCAATGGTCAAGAGCTGAATGGTGGCAGTTGGAGCAAAGCGAGCCCAGATTGGGATGAATCCTCTCCACAAACTAGCGGGTCCACTCTCAGCAATAATCTTAGCAAAAGCATCACCAAATCCATTGTAGATCTTTGCGTCAGGGGGTTGACTCATCAAGGCCTGAAATTAGGTCGTTGCAGGAAAGAAATTCAGAGTTAGACAGGATATCCGATATTCTGTATTGTATACCCATCAATCATCATCGCAATTAAAAACAGATTGCAATTGTTACTTACCGTACGGACTCGATCGAAGGGAGAAACGGTAAGGGTCATGAAGAATCCAGCAATTGTGGCACTGCAGAAACTAGTTTTGACATCTTTACGATTCCATCCAGTGGCATTTGTGACATATCCCTTGCTGACATCATAAACACCCATCTTGGTTGCGTTCAAAACGCAGGCCCTCGCGATGTTAGCACTGACACCACGGTAAAATCCAGCAATGCCTTGTTCGGTATACATATTAGAGACCAAGGTGGTCAATCCAACCGACTTTCCTTGATTGGCTTGTGCGAGAGTCTTTAGGACATCAAAGGGGTTTCCCACAACGGATCCAACTCCTCCTGTCAAAGCTCCGGCTGCAAACTTCAAGTAGAAGGGAGCTGAAGCAACAAAAGAATTGAACACAGACAGTATCAGTCGAATCGTACAATATTATATTACCGTTAGAAAAAGAAGAAAAAACCAGAAACTCACCATCTGCTCCACTGGCACCCAAAGCATCACGAACTGGAGCATAGCCTCCAAGCTTGATAGATGCATAAGATCCTTCACGTCCCCAGGCCCAGACGATTCCCTTCCAGAAGCTACCAACACCTTCATTCTTGAGGGTATTGCGAACGACCACTCCCAAGCCATCTCCTGTGACTTGCATGCGAGTCTTGACAGTTTCAATTGGATGAGTAAAGTTGACGGTGAAGACGCAAGAGGCGCCTCCCAAAGCGATGGATTCGAGGAGAGTAGGAGCACGAATATCAGGCATCTTGTTGTTGTTCTGTTGTTTTTCTAGATTTTGAATAGTGTCTACCGGTATGGTCATTTCCTTCTGGAAAGAGGAGAAGGCAAATGGTTTTCGCACATCTGTTCCGCGGTCGACTCAATGGAATGCAAACGGTTCGCATCCAGAAAAATGACAAAATGACGGACGTAACGGTCGACGACAGGACGATGTATTTTGATGGTGAGAGAGAAGATTGAGCGGCAGCGTTGAAAAAATGACAAAAGTCATTTTTCTGATCCGCGGTGGGGCTCAAAGAAAATAGTGGCTGTGAATTGAAAGGTTTTCTGTTGGCAGATGGCTTCTGGGGTGCACTTGTGCCCTTTTTCGAGGTGGTGGATATAAGGTGATATCAGACACTGTGTATATTGTGCGAAAAAATTGTGGTTGCCGCAAACAACCCAAGTACTGACACGGTGATGTGATGCCCTAGTATTTTAGAAATCAGGCGCAATATGATGCTAGTGTACTGTATGATGCCGTAGTCTGTTAGAAATGTAGAATCAATAGGGTGCATTGATGAGACTGTTGCTGATCTTAAATTATCCTCCTGTAAACCAAACGATCATGTCCCACCCCTGAGATTGATCCTCTCCAGCCAGCATTTATCCTAATAAACATGTCATTAGGTACTACCGGTAGCTAGTCCCGCTTTTAAAAATGACTAGGAATTTGACCCATCTGCTGCAAGTACATCTCAAGAGCCGCTCGTTGCGCGAGGTTACTGATCATTGGTTGATGTTGGAAGGAGGCTTGTGCATCAGACGAAGAAGCTCCTACTAGATTGGATATGTGGTTGATCTTTGCCACCTGGTGATATTGAAGTGACTCACGTTCCTGTGGTGATGGGAAGTTCATGGTGGGTGATATTCGGCTAACATTAGCATCAGCAGTGTAGATATGATTGCTACTTCCATGAAAAGCAGTCTTCACTTGCTTCATCTGCTCCAATATTTCTTGTCGTTGCTTGTCTAGCATGCCCAGTTCCAGTTGCAACATCATATCTTGCTGTTGGGGTGCATACACAGCTATTCGACGTATCAGATTGATCATATAATCGTCTCCTTGTGCTGCGGATGAGCTTTCTGACGATGAGCATCCTTCCACCATCACTGGTGGGATTTGGGGTGGCTGCTGTTGAGGATCAGCACTCTCGGGGTTTATTTTTGGCATGAGATAAAAGTTAGGTGGTGAATCAGGTTCCGACCTCTTTCTTTCGGCAAGTTCTGCCGCAGAGGGCCTTGTCATTCTCAAACACATATCGGGTGCATCGCGGAGAAAGAGCTCATGATGGTAGCTGTTGAAATCTGGACCTGATGCGATCCTCCGAAAGCCCCATCCATTGATTTGACGAGCAAATGAAGCATACCTCCCATGGCGAAAGAATATCGGTAGAACCTCCTTTTCGAATCTCTGTTGTTGTTGCAAACGCCAAGATCTACCATGGGGTAGCCAGCAGATTATGTCACTGTACTCGGGATTATTCAATATCCGGTGCAACTTGCATGGAAAATTGAGTTGAGAGAGCTGTGAATTTGAAGAAAACGCTTTCGCTGACAGTAAGGCAGAGGAAGTTACGATATTCTGGGTATCTGTTTCACCACTCGCCCCTGATGCAGATGAGGATCCAAGAAGATCCACCTGTAGTGGCTGTTGCTGTTTGTTCATCATTTATTTACTATGAAACTGCGTGATCTGACGAAACGACGTCGTTTTCAGAAATTCTGTGACCAAGAGGCTCTTCCTGACGACGAGACTGATACATTAATCGGCTTCTGAATGAATCATCATCGAAGGAGGCCTTCGACACCATTGGTTTGTTGACATCTGCAGATATGCCAATGAGTCGGAACCTTCTCAGTTTTATATAACGCGAAACTTTGGGGAGCGCATCTACTTATAGTCAATCTAATTGTGACCAGATTCACTAGAATAAAACAAAGTGAAACCACCTTCTTTTAGGCCGTTTCTGTTCAATCTGGGGAAACGAACCATTACCACGTGTATGCGAGAGCTAAAAAGACTGCGTTGAATCCACCAGTGAGAGTGATCTGTATAAAAAAGAGATCCTAATTACCTACTGGAGTTCAATCGTATCAACCGCACATTAGCCGCTGATGAAGGTGTCGAATGATGTTCACGATCAGCTCCGTTAAGTAAGTGTCGTGGCGCTATTTGCATAGAAGAGTCAACTGCCGATTTCGAATTTAGTTGGAAATTAAAAAGGTGCAATGGTGCGTAACCCTTTTCGAGATATTTTGGCTCCTTTTGTGCTTTGAGGTTGGACAGAGGTTCGCTTCCAAAATTTAATTGTGAATGTGCGGTGGTGCACAGAAAACGAACGATACTCCACCTCACAAAGTCGAATCGCAAAATCAAAGCTACTACAGTACCATTACCCCTCCCCTATACCAGCCCATCGACAATCCAATCTCTTGCCATGCCCTATTCTTCGTTGGATGTTTTCCTTGATGATGACCCTTGACTTTGATCCATGCTGACTCGATGACCAAGTAGATTGTGAGGCCAGGCGACTGGAAGATGCTGCTGCTGCTGTTGCTGAAGTAAAGATTGCTGTATCCGCAGCGAATTGAGCTGTGATTGAAACCCAGTACCAATGGGTGACTGTGCATTTGTCGGACGGATGATTTGTTGAGATAAAATTAGCATTCGTTGCGCCGGGATCACGGGAATGGACGGCAGTGCCTGCAACTGAGACAAAATCGCTTGCCGCCGTTGCTCGAGCATTACCAGCTCTCTTTGCAATTGAACGTGCTGTTCCATGGGCGTTAAGAATGATAGGTTTCTACGATCAATAGGTGATCGCGAGAAAGAAGAAGTAGATTGTGCTGGAGGCGAGGCATATGTCACTGCCCTCACTTGCTTTGCCGCCTGCAAATCTCTTGTCAATGGCTCCATGCTATAGAAATCGGGCAGAGAGTCGGTTTCGTCGATCTCTCTCTCTTCTTTGGTTGGCCGTCTCATCTTTTTATAGAGCTCTGGTTTGCCCCTCAGAAAGTCCTTGTGATAGTAGCTATTGTAGTCTGGTCCAGATACAATTCGACGGAACCCCCATCCGTTTACTTGTCGAGTGAACGATGCATAACGACCATGTCGAAAAAAGTGAGGAAGCACTTTCTCTTCAAACTGCTGAGGCTGCAGGACTCGCCACGAGCGACCGTGAGGCAACCAGCATATGATGTCACTGTATCCGGGGGTACTAAGAATAACGAACAACTTTGCTGGAAAGTTTAATTCGGATGTTTGTTTGGAAGAAGGATCTTTTGTAGATGTTACGGCTTTCTGCCTGCCCAAGCCATCCGGTGGATTTAGCTCCTCTGTTTCCGCTTCGCTAGTCCCCGTCAATTGTTTGTTCATCAAAGAAATTTCTGCTGCCTAGAATTGAACTTTTCCACCATTGGCAGTGCTCTCTATTTACGGTTTACTTGTATTCTTTGCTGGTGGAAATCAGCAACGAGGAAGGACAAATTGTGATGGAAACCAGTTGTGAAATTTCACGAGAAAACGGGAGCGAACTGCAGGATTAAATGATGGCCAGCTCGGGCTCCTCGGACTTTTTTCAGAGACTCATTTCAGATTTTGCAGGATATTTAGGGAAAAGGAGATCATCTATTGAACATGTGATCGTATATTTCAAGTCATAGAATACGGCACTGGCCACTTCGCGCGTTCGTTATGTAATCAAGTAATGACATATGTACCAACGACACACTTTTCCTCCGGCATGCATGTACATGTTCCTCCGAAGAAATGCTGCAGGAATTAAATCGTTACCTTCAAGCAACTCAGTACATTGATACAGTGCCAGTAAGCATCCTATAATGGTACTCTGCCTGTCGCTTCGACTTGAGATAAAAGGGCGATTGTAGCCAAATGGTACAGTGTCTTACTGAAGAGATTTCGAGGTCCTCCTGAACTTGCACCCCATACATACCTGGTACGAGCACCCCCGTTCCAATCCGGTATTCTCGTACGGTAGCATGCGCGACTGTTGATGACTGACAATCGAACAGCAAATGTTAATTAACACCGTCGCATACGCCGGTTTATCTTTAAAATACGATGGTTCAATTCGTCCTCCTCCGTCATTGAATGTCTGATCCACAACAACACGCCAAAGCACAACGATGGCATGCATACCGGTAAATTGAATCTTGCTGTTACTTCCGAAGTAATAGCGGACCATGATGAGGAATGATAGTATTTCGAAATCCTCAGGAGGATGCAAGTTGGTAGAAAAGACCGCTATGATAACGCCATTCTTCAATCACTCACTTGCAATGCCTTCTCCATATATATAAGCTGGAATGTCGCTGCCATTGCATGCTTAAAACAGTTTGGAGCGCTTAGCTTGCATTTCAATTTTGCGTTCATTTTTTGAACTCTTAATTTGAACTTCGATTAGGATGTACAGAAACAGTTTCTTACGAAATGAGAATTTTGCGATTTTGGTTTTGTAATTTTGGAGAGAAATGCGACAAATTTGGGAAGCATTTCTGACAAAATATAGGTTCTACAAGACCAAATCGTACATACAGACGGACCAAAACGTGAGATTCAATCTCACATCTGACTTCCATCGTCACAAAATTGACACTATACATTGAAAAATAGAAGTGACTACTCACAGGTAATATCCCTCACAAGTATATAATCATGAACTCACCAAAACACGCCAGCTCTTTGGCTACTCCTCCGTCTACTCCAGGCACGCCTCACGTGGATTCTGCGTCTCTTGCATCTTCCAAGTCACCACCGGCATGGAATTCACGATGCCGGAAAACCGACCAGAAATCGAAGAATCGGACAGCAATTTTCAATACAATGAATCTCCATCAAGCCTGCAAGAGCTCCAAATTTAACGTCAAAGTCTTATCCAACACGACTGGAAAGCCACCACGAAGGCTTTTGAGGCGACACAAGCAGTTCACATACTGGAATCAAGTTTCCATGTTGACCGACGATTGTGAAGAACCAGAGTCCGATAGATGCGAGAGAGTTTATCATGCGTGAGGAAATTGTCCGCAAACAAGCTCTGCTATCACCTGAGTTCTAAAGAGTGCGTCAGAAAAAAAGGAATGACCAGGATACGATGCCCCCAAATCGTTGTTGGTTCCTCGTTTTGTCCCTTATGACCGAGCAACAAGAAGATAAGAAGAAAGATAGAAAACCATACATATCATACTTCAATCCTACAAATCATAGTATTCCATTCATCACCGCCTTTAGAAAACAAGGAGAGTTGTATTTCCACATAACCGATACCCATGTCATGTGACATGTGAATGTTCTTATTGTCAGTCGCAATTTGGTCACATTTTTACAAAATCGGATTCCAATTTTCTCGTTGACAAAAAAGAAGAAATTGTAAAATATAGGAGTAGTCCTAGGACTATGTATCGTATACATTTCGTGTTATTTATTCTTTAATTCATCCCGCTCCATGATATTGGCCTTTCTATATACGCTCTTTCTCAAATCATGTGAACCGTGGGAGAGGAATCACATGAGAATTCTTGTGCCCTCCACAATCGCGACCACCGTCGACGGTGACGTGTAGTAGGAATAGTAGTAATGTCATTTTCACTCCCTTTGATTTGGGACTTCTTGGTGTCCTCATCATTAGTGCTGCTTTCTTCTTGTTCTAGCGAATAGACACTAGAAATGCTCCCGTCACCATAGCTACTGCTGGATGATTCGCTGCCGAGAGAAATGGAATCCAGGTAGGGATCGTCAATATCGTCCAGCATGGTGTCCATTTGGTGGGAAGGCTGGAACGAAAATCGTTGCTTCCAGCTTTTTCGTTGTTGCCTTTGAGAGTTCGGAGACTTGCAATCTGCTTCTTCTTCTTCTTCTTCCGCTGTTGTGGCGGTGGTTTCGTCTCCATCCAGAGTATTATTACTGCTACCCAAAAAGCGACCCCAGCGAAAGCTTGCACTCTTCTCCCCAGTGCTCTTCATTGATGATGACGTAGTTGACTCGGCCGTCATAGTACTATCTTCTTCCATTTGTTGTTGTTGTCGTTGTTGTTCCTGGTGTTCCTTTTCTTGCTGTTCCTTGCTCCACCAGTGTCCCCATCGGTCTTCATTCTGTTTCTTCTTTTTGGCCATGATGGCTTCGAGGGACTGTATTTGGAGGGCTGCAACAAGTGGTGCATCCGATTTGGCTCCAAATTGTTTCAATGGTGGCAGTTGTTGATCCTCCGTAAATACCTTTCTCGACTTTTGATTGGTGGGAGATGGCGTCGACAAGGGCGAAACCGTATGTGTTTGGTCCAGTGTCAGTGGCAACGGAATTGTCACTTCCCCTTGTTGTTGTTGTGTATGATGTGTTGGGACAAAACGAGCAGCCCATGGATTCACTAGCAATCTTTTTGTAGCTTTGACGGGAGAGTTGCAGTCCGAGCGGCTCCCACTCCGATCGTCGCTGTTGCTTGTGGTCGTTGATAGTGTGATCGTTGTGCAATCCCCTTCCTCTTCTTCACCAAATTCATAGTTATTGTTATTCTTGATTGGGTCCTCTGCAATTGTATGAAACGAAAGCATAAGGATTTATTGATTCGTGAGTAATGTGTCTCGTTCCACCTTGTCAAACAGTTAAACTGAACATACCATGTAGATATTTGGCGCCGTGGTTTGATGATTCCAACAAGGAGAGATTATTCTCGTCGATGTGTTCTACGACGATCAACTTTGGATCAGCACTTTCTTGAAAAGAGAATTCGTCGTTGCTGTAACTATTGTCTCTGCTGGTATTTCGTTTATGATGATTCATCATTGTGGCCATCATGTTATCACGGTCGTGTTGTTGATGAATTATTGTTCCTTCTTGCTTCTTGCTTGTTGTTCCTTCTTCTTCTTCTCGGTTAATTGTAAAATAATGTGCTCCCTCAATTCACGGCCAAGTGCAGGACGTTTGTGAATAAAAAATGGTGGCCGAAACCAGCATCACCAATCCATACCTGAATTCCATACCTAAATCTTTTTTGTTCGGCAAATTCAGAGAAGGTTGTCACTCACAAGTCTTGTTGAAATCCACAAAAGTGTTGGGCGCAGCTTTGGTTCATGTCAACCAATGATCGGCTCGCGTCGAACGTCCCATCCAGAAATTTAGCCAAATTTGAATGTGTAAAGTACTGGGTACACGTACGAGCCTCGGCCGTTTCACAAGACTCAACGTTTTTGATTTCCTCTAGGTATGATTTTCTGTGTGCGTCTCGCTAGGAAATTGCCGCACGAAGGAAACGGTCGTGTGAAGAATACTG
>CAKOGP040001759.1:402607-428212 GCA_933822405.4 Cylindrotheca closterium | reverse complement strand
CTGAACGTAAGCGTCATTCCCATTGTTATTACAATATCATTATTGTGCAACCATACACACATACCGCTTCCAGCATCACCATGAGCAGCAACGAAATCGTTTCCGAACCCGAATACCTTCGCAGCGTTGGCACATTCGACAGCCTCAGCACAGAAGTCAATCCAAAAGACAGTCAAGATGATGAATCGCCTGTCAAAAAAGTGTTGGGGCGGATTCAAGAAGGCGCTGCTGCCATTTTCTCCTGTGGAAAGGCTGGTGATGTCGACGATAAGCAAGAAAAGGTGAAATCGAGCACGGAATCAATATGAGAAAGAGCATAGGGATTTGACTCTTCGCTCTCAAATTGATGTACAAAAGGATGAGCCAATAATCAGGATCTGAGGGAGTAGATTTAGGCACATTATGTGACAACGTGACATTCATCAGGAAAGTCAACCCATACTTTCTTGATTGGAGATCATACATCACCAGCAATGTCTCATTTTGAGCTACTGTACTTTACTGTCCTGGTTGTTTGCCATTCCCGAGGATTCATTCATTCAGTTTTGGGGGTAATTGTACACTATACGATCACTGCAACCATACTACTTCTTGTTGATACAGTACCCACACATATATATCATTACTCTTATTTAGCATCTTGTATTCATACCAATTCTTTTGCATTCAAATCAATGAGCCACTTTGAACTTTTGTAGAATACAATACTTTCGTCTGATAGTAGCAGGATCGTGCACCTCAGCTTGTGTGACATCTACTTTCATATCAGCTAAGACCATCTCTTTCTTTTTTCATACAGTACCACAATATTGTTATCACCACCAGACTGCAGCTAAAGAGTATTCTGCTTTATTCCTGTATAATTGTATACTTGTACCCTACCCCTATGTATTTGTAAGTTTAGTATTTTATGATTATTTATTACACGGTAGTACTGTAGTATAGTCCTATACTTCTTCTCATCCAGCAAAAGTCATTACATCGCTGCACATGCGACTAGCAAGTGGCCAAGTATGATTGAAATACTTCCACCATATTGTATAAGACCATCTCGAGTTCTTTTCTTTGCCATCCAAGTTTCCATTGTGTGCCATGGACATGTTGAATCCATTCCGTCTCATATCCCAAGCTCGTTCGGGTGCCACCATGGCGGGAACAACCGTGACCGCAATTTGATCGTCCCATTGCCGACTGAACTTGTATCCCTTGTGTTGGGTCAGCAATCGATTCATTTCCAGATTGACAGGATCTCGGTAGACATCTAAATCGGTAATGTGGAACATTCCATGAATCAGTCCAAATCTAGTCAGCTTGTTTTGGTCCTCCTTGCAGGGAATGCTATTGAAATGACCGTCGGCCGTCAGCTCGAGTTTGCACACGGCACGATTGTCATAGGCCATTTTCATCTTTTCAATCAACATGGAATTCCCACAACTTCCTTGTGGAAAGTTATCGTACATGACCACCAAATCATTGTCCACCATGGTCGTCAAAGGATCTCTTGGCCATGGCTTGGTGGGCAGGGCATCATTGTCAATCCAAATCATGTGTTTGTAGTCCTTCAAGGCAGGGTGGTTCCACAAGTGGGTCGCTCGGAATTCTGCCTGCCAGAGATAGGACAAGGTGGCATGACCGGCACCATGTTCGTGACACCACCAATCCCAATGCAATTTGGACGAATCCTTGCAACAATTGGTCTTGTGACAACATTCGCAACGACTTTCCAATTGTTCTCGTTCTTCTTTGGGCATTTTGTCCAAAACATCCGCCAGTGGTTCCGAGTCAATCACCACGGTAAAGTTGGCAGGGTATGCCCATCGTTTGGCCCGTTCCAAGGCCTTCTTTTTCCACGGCAGGGTACTGAAAATGATCCACGGATAGTTGCGATCGTAATTGTAGGCGGCTTTCATCAGACACATGTTTTGAACGACGCTCCCAATAAAGGGAGACGACGAATGGACCTTGCTGACCAAGGCTACCTTGTCGTAAGTTTGAGGTGGAGCACCATTGGCGTCACTCCATTTGGTGCGTTGTTCGGCCGCTAGTTGATCCCAAACCTTTTTCTCTTCGGGATCGTCCAATCGCCAATCTCGACCCAGTTGTTTCCATTGAAGGTTGCGGGCGCGATCTTCTTCCGTGTAGGTAAAGGGCTGGACCAGTGGTTCTGGAATTTTGGGAATGGTACCATGATTTATGACCGTCGATGTGGCGGTGGTGGCAGTGGCGGCAATGGTGGTTGTGGTATCAGGAGAATCGTCATCGGTTGCCGGTGCTGGCGGTACAGGTTCTGCTGGTGCCGCCTTGGGGGCAGTCTCGGGATTTGCTTTTGGGGCCGTTTCTACGGCATCATCATCATCCTTGGCTTCGTCCACATTGTTATCATTGGTCGTTATTTCTTGTCTTCTACGAACCATTGTTTGTGTTGCAGCAGTATTCGTAGAGGAAACGAGTTCCGCTTTGGTTTCTTGGAGTAATTCCAACAATTCTGATCGTATTAATGACTTGAGTTCATCTTTTGGAATACTACCAGTAATAGTATTAGTAGTACCACTAGTGGTAGCAGTAGCGGATGCATCATCGCTGTTTTCTGCACCTATCGTTTTCAAGGCAGGAGCGTCGTGATGGTTATCAGAATGTGAAAAATGAGACTCGTGCTGAACCGCCAAGGATCCGTCATGAGAGACTTGAAAATTTAGGACTTGCATTCCAAAGAAGCACCCCAGGACGAATATAAAGACCGATCGTTGAAAGGATTTACCATTGCCGATGCTGCTGTTGTTGTTGATGTTATTATTAGTGGAAGGCGCACTCATGCTGTTGCTTCGGTTGGTGCTCAGTTTGGGAGACCTTGATGTGCCTGACATTTTTGGACGCTGGAAGGCTTTCTGTCGGAATTCAGCTATATAGTGAAGTAACCAAGGTTCTATTGGAAGCAACTGATGTTGTTTTGCACTCTGTATTGCGACGCGGCTCGAGTATAGGGGTTGGAATAAGGAGCTACCTGAGGATGGTGCCAAAAAATAATAATAAGATAGCGGGTTTTAAAATTGCGGTGAAATGACTTCAGTCGAATGGGTCGGAAATGACCAAATTGTGGTGTTCTTGCGTGTGTGAAGGGCAGACGAAGAAAGGAGCTTGGCCATACCTTTTATCAGATTACACTTCGGACCGAATACCTTTTTCGAACCTTTACTCTTAGATATGTTATTGTTCTTCATTACTGTTGTGCCTGTACGTGCACCGATAGCGATCGATAGCTTGCATCATTCCAATATAACATAATGCTTACAAAATCATGGCTTCTTTTCCAGCATTATCAGTTGTCATGATTGGAGGCCTCTTCTTTGCGCATATACTACCGTACACTGAAGCTGTACAAACTTGAACTTCTCCTCACACAAAATAATTTAGTTTGTCAAATAGTATTGTACCTCCCAGGATTAGGCTGTGCGGATTCCGTTATTGTTTGACACGTTCAGTTGGAGGAGGCCTAAGCCTCTTTTTGTGTGGCCTACTCCCACGCATCAAGGCCTTCAAGAAAACACATCAAGGTACAGTAGTATAGGCCTTCCTAGAGAGATCTTTCGTCTTTGGAGATCATAAATATTGCATTGTCCCAGGTAAGTGTATGATATTCATTCATACTGTCGTGGATGCCGCATCAAATCTCATGATGACTCTTACTTCGTCATATATTGTACGTGTGTACCGTATTATGCATTGAAAATAAAGGTACAAATAACAACAACAACAAGGAATCAGCATGACATCCAACAATAATAATAAGACTGTTCCCGTGACCATCTTGACTGGATTCTTGGGATCTGGCAAGACCACGCTGCTCAACAACATTCTCAATGACAGCACGCATGGTATGAAATTTGCTGTGATTGAGAATGAATTTGGGGACGTTGGTATTGATGAGCACGTCTTGTCAGAAAATGTCGGTGAAGAAATCATCGAGGTCATGAATGGATGCATCTGCTGCACTGTCCGGGGTGATCTCGTAACGGCACTCCAAAAGCTCCACAAGCAAGTCGCCTCCTTTGATGGAGTCATTATTGAAACGACCGGCCTGGCTGATCCGGCTCCTGTCTGTCAAACCTTTTTCGTCGATGAAAACATTCGAAAGCTCTATCATTTGGATTGTGTTGTGACTGTGACGGATGCCAAGAACATCCTAGCGCGTTTGACCGACATCAAACCAGACGGTGTCGAGAATGAAGCCGAAGAACAAGTGGCCTTTGCGGACAAGATTCTCGTCAACAAGACGGATCTGGTGACCGCAGAGACGGAACTTGCCGAGATTGAAAAGAAACTCCGGGCCCTCAATCCCACAGCGTCTATTCAACGCTGCCAACAGGCCAAAATCAACCCGAAGGATGTCCTCAATATCAAGGCCTTTGATCTGGACCGCGTCTTGGAATTCGACTCGGAATTCTTAGACGAAGATCAAGAACACCAACATGATGCAACAGTGACTTCTGTCGCCATGAGGATGGAAACCGATATCAATCAAACCTTGATGGAATGTTGGATCCAACGCTTGATTTCGGAAGACGGTGCGAATTTGTTTCGTTACAAGGGCGTCTTGGCCGTCAAGGGCATGGATTGCAAGTTTGTCTTTCAAGGCGTCGGAATGCTCTTTACGGGTGGATACTCCGACATCAAGTGGAAGGCAGACGAGAAGAGAGAATCACGATTCGTCTTCATTGGCAAACATCTTGATCACGAACTCTACAAGCTTGGATTTGAAGCCTGTCGTGTGGATCAACCCTTGCGCTTTGCTGTTGGTTCCTTGGTGGAAGCCAACGTGGGAGGCTATGTCAAGGCCAAGGTCCTGAAGCAGTGGGATGATGGGAATGCCTATCGTTTGGAAATTCAAAACAAGGAAAAGACCAATGTCTGGGCTCCTGTCGACATTGACAATTACATTCGAGCTACTGCTGTCAATTATAATTAATTTATTATTCATTGCATGCGATGAGCATAGATGCTGTCGAGCAATTGACTCGTTTGACTCAATGTGAGATCTTAGTATTCCAGGATACGTTGTCAAAGTCTTCTATAGCCGTGCTGTCGAAATTAGTAGCACTGTGGACCGATAACCGTGACGATGACTCCTCCTTGATCGTTTCCGACCTGCGCTTCATTTCCTGACTCCGACTACTTCGCTCCAGCATGACAAAGGTCGATCGTCGTGCCGTATGACTGATTCGCATATCTTGTCGTAGCTTCAAACATTCCTTCGTTAGATCGTCCAGTAGTTTGTGTGCATTTGGTCGGGCACGATGGTCGGGATTCCAAGATTCGTGCAGAATGGTTTGAATGCTCGTGGAAAACTTGGCAGGAACGGATGGTCTCTCTTGGCGCCCCCACGGATTCCAAACATTTTCCTTCAATTGGTGCATGGTTCTTTCGTTCTTAAACGGTCGTTTCAGGGTCAACATTTCCCAGAATACCAATCCAAAACTGTAAATGTCACAGGATTGATTGTGTCTTTGGCCGAGTCCGACTTCTGGCGCCATGTATCGGGGTGATCCTGCAGAGGTAAATTTAAATGTCTCGTTGGGTGAATTGGTTTTTGGTGGGGGCATTTCTCGGGCCAATCCAAAGTCAAACACTTTGATGTCATTGCGAACATCAAATCCAATATTGTCCTAAGAAAGAGAGAAAGTGATGGAGAGAAGGTAAGAAATCGTGATTGAACAAGCTAATAATAAACATGATAGCGAATGTTCATATCGTACCGGCTTGAGATCTCGGTGAATAATCCGATGGTCATGCATGTAGGCAATGGCGGCCATTAGATCCATAGCATATTTCATTCGTTCTTCCAATAGCTTTCTCTTTTTTTGACCATTCCGATCCTTGATGATGGATCGTACAAATCCTTTGGTGTGTTTCTTTGTCTTTTTCCATTTGAGAATTCGAACTTGCAGAGTGTCGTACAATCGATCCAATATAAGGAAGTATTCCTTGCTAAACATGTTTTCCACAGCAACGCCCCGCAATTTGATAATGTTGGGATGATGCTGGAGGGATGCCAAATAGAGTGTCTCGTTGGCCAAATCTGCCATTCCATTCATAAAGCTCGAATCGTCTTCCAAAATACCTGATTTTAGTTTCTTGATGGCATACCGAGCATCACCATTGTTGCGATAGCAGTGTCGCGCAATAAAATTACGAGATTCCATTTCACCGGGAGTGACTTCCTCGTCGTCATCATCTCGTTTCGACCGATCAAAGCTTCGTTTTGTGGCGCCGGTGAGATGAAATCCTCGAATTTCATAGACAGCTCCAAAACAACCAGATCCTAGCGTTAAGCCCATCATCAATTCTTTCGTTTTGAACTTTGGAATCTTCTTCATCTTCGACGATTCGATCCAGCTGCAGCCGGAAAGATTCTGACTGTAGATGGATTGAGCACCCTCTTCGGCACTCAAACCTCGTTTCAGCTGCCTTGTTTTGATTTGAGGTACTGAGATTCCTTCTCCTTCTCCGACTTCATCGCCCGCTGCGGAATGTGGTTCTTCATCCGTTTTCTTGGACAATTCTTCTTCAACTGGATGGTATCCGTCATTATTTGAGGAGGACAATCCATAGAACGTGTTGGTGTCGTCGATCTTGATCATATTCACCACACCATGGTTTACCGAATAGGCAGCCGACATTTTGAATCTACGATATATTATTCTGTTGTGACGTATTCTGACGATAATGTGATTGTTGCAAGTGCGTGGCTCTTATTGTCTTCTTGTTGTTGTTGTACGGTATCAGAGACAGACTGCGAAACAGTTCATCACCTGATAAGATGCGTACTATAGATATATTCGTATCGAAAATGTTACACGCTTTCGCAAGGGCGAATGAATACCTTGATAGAAAATGCATGCAGGATGCAGGATATCCAACTATATATATAGATAAATGTTGGATGTGGAGAACAGTTGTCCGTCATTGTTTGGCGTGATTCTCCGTCCCAATTAGCCTATTTTGAACGCGCGCTATTACAAAGTTCCAGAAGTTGTCTTTGTATTTAAAAAACGTTTTGTCCAGCCTAAGCAAAAACGTAAGCCATCTCATGAAAGTACTATGGAATCCAACGAGTCATATGCATTTTTGCGAGATTTTGTTTGCATAGGACCCTTCTGCCTTTTTGTTCATACATATATTCCCATGACAGCGGCACAATAGTAGTGGTCACAGCGGTTTGCCAGTATCCAAAAGCTGCTGCATTTAGTCATTCACCACTTTGCTACTAGAAGATACTTGTGTCTTTCCGTAAAAAACGGAGTTTTGTCCAAAGAGCCTTGAAGTCAAGCGTGATCGCAAGTCCACCTGTCATTATCACCTGTCATCCATCATCATCATAATGTCAGCGGATACTGTTCCAAAATTACCTACCATCATGACGCTCAAACGAGACAGCTGGGTCAGTTTAGATCGAACTACAATGTCCAAAGGATTCTCTAGCGAATTGACAGTGGGAGACAGTAGTGACGGTGAGGTTGATGAAAGCTTGATCATCAACGATGAAGTGGCAAATAATACTAATAATACCCAAAGCGGTAAACTCTCGGTCCCTCCTACCGATCACGTGAGAAGAAAACGACGTGGAGCCATGGCCGCCGAAAAGGCTGCCGAATCCATCTACGAAGGACATCTTTCCTCTGCTAGCTGGGTAGCCGAAACATCCAAGGTGAAAGATATTCCAAAGTTTGATACCAGTGAACTCAAGACAGGATCCGAACTGGGCTCTGGATGCTTTGGATCAGTCTGGGAAGTAAAAGGGTTTGATCTTCATGGAGAAAGTAATAATAACAATAGTGAAGGAGCCAACCCAATACTTCGATGGCCCAAACTGAAAAAGGAAGACCCGAAAAAGGATGTAGAAGTGGATTCCGATGAAATTGAATCTCGTAATTTCATTGCCAAACACTGTTATCGGAAGAATGGTGATGCTCGATATGCTTTGAAGAAATTGAAACCTGGAACTGTCGAAGACGAACTTGGATTTATCAATGGCATGAACGACTTGGCAAACGAAACGCTATTTTTGTCAAGTTTGTTAAATCATCCCAATGTGATCAAGCTTCGTGGAATCGCCATGGCATCCATGTTCAGCGAGGATTACTTTGTCGTGCTGGATCGATTGTACGATACTCTGCATACTCGAATCCTCAAGTGGAAGAAGAAACGAAAGCGAGCCAATGGCCTGAATGCTGGACCCATGTTTAGGGATCGTCGTCGGGCTGTCAAGGAACAAATGCTAGAAGAAAAAATGAAGTACGCCATGGATCTGGTCGCAGCCATTGCTTACATTCACGAACACCGCATTATGCACCGAGATCTCAAACCGGTACGAGCTATAGTTTTTGCTTGCCTGTCTGTTGGTTGAATGACTGAATAGTGTACCTCTCACATGTATCATGTATGCACTTATCTATTATTCTCTCTCTTTCGTAGGACAATATTGGATTCGATGTCCGCAATGACATTAAAGTATTCGATTTTGGATTGGCCCGAGAATTGCCACCACCCAAGACCAATTCACCGGACGAGTCCTTTCACTTTACAGCAGCGGGATCTCCACGATACATGGCACCTGAAATTGGAAATGGTGAACCATACAATCAAGCTTGTGATATTTACAGTTTTGCCTTGGTCTTTTGGGAAATGCTCCACATGTCGCGGCCATATCCCAAGCAAACCAAGGTGGTGCTGTTGCAAGAGAATGTATGGTCTCCCTCTGGACGCCAAATGCGCCCAGCCGTGTCGCCGAAAACGGCCCCCAACGTTCAAAAGATCCTACATCAATCTTGGCATGTCGACCCGGCCACCCGCCCCAAGGCTCCCCAGTTACTCAATTCTCTGAAACAAGAATGTCTCAAAATACGAGCCAGTATGCGGGTGAGTCATGCCGCCCGTCGTTCCACCTTTGTCTTTGGCCACGAAGAAGAAGATGATAGCAGCAACAGGGATTATACCGGCAAATCCTCGAATGGTTATTACGATGAGAGTGAATACAATAATATTGCCGAGGAGGATGAGGAAGACTACGATGAGTCCGAGAATACAAATTAATGTTTGTTTTCATCACTGCATATTGGGATACCGGTATTATCGGGGGGAGGGGAATGCTGGCAGGAATGGAAGAAGCAAGAGCCATGATGATAAGATAAACGTACAGTACATTTCAGTACTGTAGATTGAATTGATAACTCTAATTCTCTAACTTTGTTCTAATGTTGTTCTAATACTCTTGACACAATAAGTTCGTTCTAGTGAACGCTGACGGACAATAATGGGTCCTCGTTCTCGTGATCCTGATTCGATGAACTGCAGCAATCATCTGTATCTTGATGGGGATGCTGATGATGGTCCGAGTGTCCCGAACGTTTGTGGTGAAAGAGGTGAAGCTTTGATTTGCGAATCGAAAGACTCTTGTGCACCACAATCGAGTGGCGTTTGTTTTGGAGATTGTCTTCCAAACACAAGTCCATGAGCATGAGTTCCATTTCCTTGGAACTGGGTCTATCGCAGATGCGGGGCGACCAGGCCTTGTGCATCATAAAGCTCAATTCTTGGGGCCAACTTTGATTACGGGTGGGTCGTTTAAAAGGAGGTCGGACCACCGATTCCTCAATTTCCTTGTTGGTATGAGCGGAAAAGGCTCTCTTGAGGGAAAGCATCTCCCACAAGAGAATGGCAAACGAGTAGACGTCGCAAGATTCGTTGTAGGGTTGACCCAAAGCCACTTCCGGGGCCATGTATTTCAAAGTACCAGTGTGGGGAGTCATATTGTAAAGGTCGTCCTTGTGTCTCAATTTTGGCAATTCCTTAGCAAGGCCAAAGTCAAAGAGTTGAATTTGTCCATCCTTGTCAAAGGCCACATTCTCTTCCTTGAGGTCTCGAAAGACAATGCGGTTTTCATGAAGGTATTGCAATGCGGATCCCAAATCACGGGCCGCCCGTAGACGTTCTTGAAAGAGAGCGGTGCGTCTGTGTCCATTCCAGTCATGCATTCTTCCCTTCAATCCCGAAATGTGTTTTTCTTCCATCTTCCATTCTTCAATCCTCTTGACAAGGGTGGCACGAAAGCGATCAATCACAATGAAAAATCCCTTATCAAATTTGGGTCCACTGGAAATAGCGCGGAGTCGGACGATGTGAGGATGATTGATTTCCGCTAGTAACCGAGCTTCGGTCACTAAATCTGCGACTGCTCGGTGCAAGTCTTCCTGATCAAGGCTGGACTTGAGTTGCTTCAATGCATATCTGTCTTGCTGCTGTTGTTCTTGGTCTTCTTCACCAAATAGTTCATCGTCTGCAGAACAGTCGATTATTTGTGTGCTGCAGCTGGAGATATTGGACACCTGACGACTTCGTTTTTGCTGCGTCTGCTCCAAGGAGGCTTCGGAAGTCACGCGAACGGCAACCACCGTAGCAAACGCGCCACTTCCCAATAGTTGAGTCTTTTGGAGATCCTCCAAGGAAACTCTTGGGTACTGGGAGGTGAGGTCTGGTCTTCTGGAGTATTCAAAGCTTTGCTCATGAAAGTCTCGTGCCAGTTCGTAGGCCTCTTGAGAGGAGGAGCTTGCTGGCTGTCTCATGTTTTGATTTTGTTGTTTTGATTTTCGTGTGTACTGGATTGTTTCGTGTTTTTATGTGGAGGAGAGGAAAATTGTTGTGAGTTCGTATGTCAAGACTCTTGAACCATGTTTGACACCTACGTGATTCGCGTACAATCCTACTGGGCCCACACGTACACCACGAGCGAGTCATTTCAGAGAAGCATTCTTCAGTTCACTATCGAAGGGTTCGGTTTCGTTGATCGAGCTCAGAGAGCAATTTCGCGATTTTAATTAGTGGTGGCCGTACGTCGACTCCATCAATTGGTGCACGTTCGTCGTCACTCAACCGCAAATACACGACAAAATGTGAGTATCACCTCCGTATATTTTCAAATTTGTCTCTTCACGACTCACGCAAATGCACTATATACTACTGAACACGATGGAAATCCATCACCATCACCAATCTGACAACATCGCGAAGTGATGAGTAAGACATCAGACACTTTGGAGGTGTAGTGTTGGAACACGATTATCATGAATGCTTGACTGACTAGTGACTGACTGACTCACTCACTCCTCAAGAAAGCTTCATGACCAATCATCCAACCAAGAACATGAAGCGCTATTGCCTGGATGGTTCGGTTTGCCAACAGCTTCATGATCAAAAAGAGCAACATTGGAATTCCGTATTCGCATATATACAGTAATAAGCGTTCGCTAATTTGTTGCATCACGACCACCAGTCGATTTGATCACTTTCATTGACTATAGTTTTATCCAGCAAAAAATGGATTACATGCACTACTAGTACTATAGCCCAAGTGATGCATAATGCCTCACGTCGTCTATCGACTTCCGACTCCGTTCTAAGTAATCAAAATCCTCCAGGGTTGTGTTGTCGAGTTGGGTTTCACCACGGACAGACAACCGTGGCGATGATTCCTCCTCCTTGATCATGTCCGATAACTTTCGTATCGTCATATCATGACTTTTTCTGCCTTGATGACCATCCTCCATGACAAAGGTACTTCGTCGTGCCGTATGACTCACTCGCGTGTCTTGTCGTAGCTTCAAGCATTCCTTCTTCAAATCCTCCAGTAGGTTGTGGGCCTTTGGTCGGGCTTGAGGTCTGGGATGCCAGCATTCCTTCAAAATCTTTTGAATGCTGTAGGAAAACTCTTTGGCCGGGATTTCTGGCCTCTCTTGGGGTCCCCAGGGATACCAAACGTCTTCCTTCAGCTGCTCCATTGTCTTTTCATTCTTGAAGGGTCGTTTCAAGGTCAACATTTCCCAGAATACTAATCCAAAACTGTAAATGTCACACGATTGGTTGTGTTTTTGGTCGAGTCCAACTTCTGGGGCCATGTATCGAGGAGATCCTGCGGAGGTAAACTGGAAGGTCTCGTCAGGAGAATTGCCCTTTGGGGTGGGCATTTCTCTGGCCAAACCAAAATCAAATAGCTTAATGTCGTTGCGGACATCGAATCCAATATTGTCCTAAAAAAAAGGGAGAAAATGTGAGATGTGAGAGACGCAATCTTTTCGCAGAATAGTGGTATCAAAGATTGATCGATTCTTCGGCCCGCCATTATCCGCGCTGATATCGTACCGGCTTGATGTCTCTGTGAATAATCCGATGTTCATGAATGTAGGCGATAGCGGCCATTAGATCCATGGCGTATTTCATTCGCGCTTCCAATAGCTTCCGCTTCTTTTCTCCATCCCGATCCTTGATGTAAGAACGCACAAATCCTTTGGTGTGATTCTTCTTCTTTTCCCATGTGAGAATACGAATTCGAAGGGTGTCGTACAATCGATCTAGAATGAGAAAGTAATCCATACTAAACATGTTTTCCACAGCAATGCCTCTCAATTTGATAATGTTGGGATGATGCTGTAAGCATGCTAGATAGACTGTCTCATTGGCCAAAGCGGCCATTCCATTCATAAAATCGTCTTCCAGAATGCTAGGCTTTAGTTTTTTGATGGCATACCGAGCATCACCATTGTTGCAGTAGCAGTGCCGAGCAATAAATTTGCGTTCACTGATTTCACTGATTTCACTGGGTTCTTCTCTTCCACTGCGTTTCGACCGAATGTCGTCTTTCAGAGAGCTCTTTTGTGTATGTTGTGTGTTGAGATAAAATCCTCTGACTTCATAGACTGCACCAAAACAACCAGACCCCAGGACTAAACCCATCATCGCTTCTCTACTTGTGAATTTTGGAATCTCCTTCATCTTTGACATCTTTGATGACTGGATCCAGCTACAACCAGAAAGATTCTGTGTGTAGATGGATTCGGCACTCTTTTGGTGGGCATCGCTCCTTCCTCGTTTCAGATTTCGTGGCTCAAGGATGTAGGGTACCGATAGTTCTCCCTCGCCTTCGTGTTCTTCGTCTGCTTCTTCTGCTTCTGCTGAATATGATGCTTCTTCAGTATTCTTGGATTCTTCTTCGATTGGAGTTTTTGCGGACAACCCTTTGAAAGTTTGACTAGCATCGATGCTGATCACCGCACCACCGCGACTATGGTCTACTGAAAATGCAGGCATGTCAGATTCTACTGGTTCCTTGTTACGACGTAAAATGCCGCTGATGTGAATGATCATGTAAGTGTGCGGGTCTTGTCCTCTTCTCCTTTCTGTGTATGAGTCAAATGAAATCGATGAGACATGCAATATACCTACGCACAGCGACCGCAGGTATTTAGTAGAGCGACTAATAGAAGTTGCATTGGCGAATGATTGAATAACTTCCTCAAAGCCTGTATGAAATATATGAATATATATGTTCACCGTAGGCGATATTTTTTTAGATATGTCAATCTTGAACCACGTTGATCGGGGAATCGTGACACTCTATCATTGGTCGTGAAGAGCCCGTGGTACCTGGTGCCGGTATACGTGTTCGATGCCTTTCAATTTTAAATTTGTATCACAGAAGTCGCTCCCTTTTTCGCAGGTGATGCGTTCGTGCTCCCGGCCAAGTGGGAACGACGCAGGGACCATCTCGTTCGCAGACAACACGCGAAGAAGATCGCATCCTTATTTCACCATCTTCTAACGATTGTTCGTCTCCATATGACCTTGTCTGTGTCATCAGGTATGGGCGTTGATCTCTTTGTGCTGTCTCCTCCGTATCGTTTGTCTACAGGTTAGCGTGGGGTGAGGAAGAAGTGTCACCAAGAAAGGCGTCACTTCTTGTAGTGTAAAGAATTGTCAAGGACGATTGGTCGACTCAAGCCAATTTGTCATAAGAA
This sequence comes from Cylindrotheca closterium, assembly GCA_933822405.4. NCBI lineage: Eukaryota > Bacillariophyta > Bacillariophyceae > Bacillariales > Bacillariaceae > Cylindrotheca > Cylindrotheca closterium. The sequence continues at coordinate 414,371 of CAKOGP040001759.1, read as the reverse complement.
TCCTCAAATGATAGGATTCCAGAATCCTGCAACTCTTTGGTACATACCCGATTGCCTGCATTTTTGTCTGTTGCTTCACCATACGATTAGACATCAATCCAAGGTGGTTCAAGTGGAGCGGCGGAGAATGTCAACGCTGCAAAAGAGATGTGAAACCTTATCCAAGTATGGTTCGTTCCCGCTACAGTGCCACACCTGGAGTATTCTGCGGAAATTTTTGTTGGGGTCGAGGATCGTTTCCAGCTTGCCATGCAACTTTCTGTGAAGGATGCTTTTGTCCTCTAGGAAAGACACCTTTTCCAGTGCGCGAATTGATAGACGAAGAAGGTGACGTCATAGGAACGAACGAGGACGAAACAAGGCTTCTAACAGCTCGAGCTGGAGATATGTTGATGGTCCCTGTCCAGTGTGAGATGTGACATTTCCGGAATATGATGAAACGAAACCCTTTGGATACTTGTCCGAAAGACTTGGAGACAATGGAGTTTATTCGCAGAGCTACTCTTGATTCTATCTGGTCAAGAGCAACTTCAACAGTACAGCAGAATCTGTGGGCCCTTCTTTGGTCGGAACTCACTTTGCATAGATTTGGAATATCTCCGATTTCACCTCCAATTGGTCCTTTTCCGTTGGACGACATACATGGAATGCTGCAAGCAATTGCAATCTTAGACCGATCATTGGATCCCGGACGGTACAAGACTCAAGTCTGCAATGGGCGACGATTCGAACCCAACGCTCAGTTTTCACCGATTATCATCAGGCAAGCGTCTTTGGCCTAGAGGACATTTTTGGGGCTTATGAGAGAAACAGATGCTGGATTTCCCAAGTACCTACTCACACATTTTGGTTCACTCAGTTCATGGAGGGCCTTCGGCAGCGGGTCGGCGAAATAGCTAAACAAGATTGGTCTGTTCCGATCAAAGTCATGCAATGCATTGATGAGATTCTAAATAAGAATTGGATGGAAGCGCCGAATCAGCAGGCGAGAAAGGAAATTGCGGAAATGGGTACTTGGTATCTGGTAGGTTTCTGCACTGGACTCAGAGGAGAAGAAATGCTCATGATTGAATTGTCAGGGACTGCAAACAGTCTTAGCAACCTGCAACAAGAGGACTAACCGCATTTTCTAGTCAGAAAATTGGTGAGGACTAAAGGAAGAATGGAAAACGGGAGGCAATTCTTGATGCCATATGTTGCTGTCACAGCAACCGGGGAGATGGATGCGTCGGGAGGATTTGGATGGAACTGCGGCGATGTTGGACTGCGCCTTCGCTGGTTCCATCTATGAAAATGAGAAGTATAAAACTGGAGGTATCTTGTTTTTCGATGAACTACAATTGTCTTTGGACGATTGTTTGTGAGTTTCAAGCATTCTCCATCACATTGGCTGATTTGTGATATCATCACAAGGAGATACCGGTAAAGCGAGTGAGTCTTTTAATTGACAGAATGCCACGTTGCTTGCGCTTCATCGTAACAATAATTTGGCGATGAGTAGTATATATCCAGTACCATCGAGTAGACGATGTGTTGGTACCGCCAACAAGTAGGTACCGCCATTTTTCCTCGCCACATGTTTAAATGACTCCATATCGACTACTATGAAACATGTCTCGACGAAATAACTTCTTGATTTATACATCTCATATCTGGAGACATTTATGCTGTATCACGATTTTAAAACACAATTATACAGTAGTTTTATTACTATACATGATTGAAAGTATTATACATTGGTTCTTCCATAGAAACATATACCACATGACAAAATGCATTCACCCATTCTCGCACACTAAATGCTAGCCAGACGCCAGCAGCAGCAGAGGGGGGAAACCACACCAGTCGACACCGCACAACCATGAAATCAAACAATAAATAGCCTAGATTTTTTTCTTTCACACCAGAAACACACTCAAATAAATACACTCGATGCAAACATACATGCATCATTGCATTCACACAGCCACAAGAGGCAACAACTGCGGAGGCATGGCAAAGGCTGGAGAATGATCGTCGTCCATCTTGGATTCTTCCTCCTCCGCATATTGCATCCACGAATAGACATCCCCCAATTCGAGGGCAACAGTATTCATACTGGGTCGTTCACTCAAACAAGAACTCCAACTTCTCTCCAACAAGTCTTGAAGGACAATTGGCCAGGTACTCCAGTGAATCCGGGGTCGTTCCTTTGACAAAAAGACTGATTCCCGCATTGACACTGGACTCAGATGCTGAAAGGGCTTTTGCAATGACAACAACTCCCAGAGCAGCAAGGAAAATGAATAGACATCACAAAGTTCATTGTATGGTAAGCCCAGTGCCACTTCCGGAGCCATGTATCGAGGAGAACCCACGGCAGATGTATACTTCCAAAGGGGAGAAGTCCCCTTGGATGGAGAGGAGTGGAAGCCTCTGGCCAATCCAAAGTCAAATAGCTTTACAGTACCATTCTGATAGAAGAGAAGATACGAGTTAGACTGACATGTATATCTCAAAACAATGAACATGAATGAATCATTCGATCATCCACGTGAACAAATAAATAAAAAACGTACCCTATCAAACGCAATATTGGATGGTTTAATGTCCCGGTGAAGTATCCTTTGGTCGTGCAAATAATCCAAGGCAGAGGATATATCCAGTGCTAGCTCCAACCGTCTGCGATTGACTGGCAAGTCCAATCCTTGCTGTTCAGAATGAGAATGATGATAATACGACTGACGTAGTTGATTTCGTTTCCATGCTTCCATTCGTTCTTCTAAGGTTTCATACAATCGTTCCATTACGAGCATGGATGATAATGTTGACGAGACTCCATCACCTTCTTCTTCATGCGGATGTTGTAGATGTTGTTGTTGTTGCTGTTCCAATACCCCATAGGTCATGATGATATTCGGATGATTGACTGACTGAAGTATTCGCAACTCGGACTCAAAGTCTACTAGAGTCTGAAGCCGGTGTTGACGCCGTAGTCTTCGTTTTCGTCTTCTCGACAATTTATTGTTGTTGAGTTGTGGCAAATTATGCGCTCGCTTAATGGCGTAGCAATTGTTGGTCTCCGTTGCGCAATGCTGATGATTCTGATTCTGATTCTGACGAGTGAAAGTATCAGGCGAAGATGTCTGTTGTTTCTGAAGCAACTCATGAATGACACCAAAGTTTCCTTCTCCTAGCTTTCTGCCTGTATGATAATCATCCCAGCTCAGGTTACTGGCATCACTTTGCAAGGATGAGGCTGACGATGAAATTGATGATGATGATGACATTGACGACGATGACGCCTGAAAGATGAGACGCTCGTCTAACTGTCGATGAAGCTCTTTTTCCAGTGCGTTTTGTTCCATTTCATCTCCCTTCTTGTCATTGTTTCTTCTTCGTCTTCTTCTATCATTTAGAGAATACCATAGTGGACGTAGCAATTCAGACAAGTTTTGAATCCGATCAGCAATCATGCAGGCAAGACGAAGGAAAATGAAATGATGCATCAAGCAAAGGGGTCGTCAGTTGTTCAGCATTTTTTCCTTTCTTGGAGTCGATGGAGTCGCTATTTGTCCACCAAAGGCGCGAAGGGACTGTGCACAGCGTGTGCCAGAGCGCTGGTACAAAAAGGCTACGGAAACGAACCGTGTAGAGTGTCGGTTGGCTCTTCAACGAAGATGAAATAACGGTATTTGGGATAGCAAAGTCTAAGTAACACAGAATTCAATCGCTGGTATGCATGGCGAGCTACTTATTGTGAAGCACAAGCCGAATGTCAAACTACTGGTAGTTTCTTCTCCGAGAGGTGGCGGATGACTACGAGGCATGAAAGGTGCGCACGAAAGACATTTTCTCAATTATTGACAAATAAAATTTCTTCCGTAATTGATAGCCCGAAAAAAAACGTTACTTCTCTAAACGATTGGCCAGCTACGCGGATAGCACATGGCAAATCGAAGATTCCCAGTAAAACTTGAGCGGGAAACTTGACCGGCTCAAGCGTCGGCATAGCTACCGTTTTACGGAGTATTCATTCAAACTACCATTCCTCGTACTTTTCACGTAAGATCATTGGTTTGAACGGATGATTAATACCGTTGAAATTCCATTTCAAAAACAACGGATTCAGTAGATCATACGGGCAAAGCTACGTCAGCTAGGCTCCTAAGTAATAGGATCTGAAGCACGCCAGCAAGGCGCGAAAACTCTCGACTTGTCAGGGAGGGCGTGACGAAACCTCGGGAATTCACAACCGGCAGTTTCCTCTTGTCAAGCTCACAATTCCATTTCGCCTTCGAAACTAATCAACAACAACACCAACAACTATCAACATGTTCAAGTCTGTTCTTATCTTCGTCGCCCTTGTCTCTGTCGCCTTCGGACAATCCGTTGCCCCAGCTGCCTCTGGATCTGCCGTTCCAGTTGCTGTCCCAGTTGCCGTCCCTGTCATGGTTCCCGTTATGGTTCCTGTCATGACCCCAGTTGCTGCCCCTGTGATGGCTGCCGGAAAGGCACCCAAGGCCGCCAAGAAGGCCAAGACACCATCTGCTTCCAAGGGATCTAAGCTTTCCGCTTCTTCTGCCTCTTCCAAGTCTTCCAGACGTTATTTGACTCACTTGCAATAAGCGCGAGGCGTTTGATGTAATTTTCATCTGTTTTTGGTTGATGAAAACGAGCATCACTCCTTCCACTTATTCATTTATCTATCTGTCAGTCCAATGTCGATAACGTTTGCTAAGAGCTTGACAACCAAGCAGTACAAAGCAGTACACTGTAAATTAGGTTCCGGAACAACTACACATCTATTCATCTTTTTTCCCTTTATGTAGAGCTAGCACTTTTACTGGTCCATTTTTCATCTTCAGTGATGAAGTTAAACAGACGAAGATGTCTGATGAACTGTTCTTTTACAGCTGTCATTCGTCATACGAATGCACCTTCTCGTCCAACTGCATGTCATATACTATACCTGTCCTGCTCACCTGCAATCGCTACTGTCTGATTGATGTTTCCTTCGCATTCAGATTTCTTTACAGATTGGGTATTCCACAACCTGAAGCAATTCTGAAGGACCAGAACGTTCTCATGGCAAATACGAGGTACTTAGGACTACTGTAACTGAATGAATGGTGAATGTCTTAGATGAATTAACATGTGTGAAAACGTAATTGGATGATTTACAAGATGCATCTCAGGACTTCCGGCAAAACTTTGCTCAGACATATAGCAGGAAGACAACAAAATTACCCTATCTATATATAGATGCATCCATAACTGAAGCAGTAAGAGACGAAATGCAAAGCTGCGGACAGTTTCCTGACTCATCTCGTTTCATCATCATCGCATGTCTTCGATCGTACACCTATGATTGTGTTTCACCAGCTCATTCCTTCTGTCAGCTATCAAACCTTTGAATCTTGTTTCCACAGCCTCTATCGTATCTGTTTGACAATTGTTTTCCTAGTCCGTCCCCATAGCGGAATCGTATCATTGCGAGGCGAGACGGAGTTGCAAAACATCGGATGGAAGCAGCCCTCTCGCAAATACCGGTGGAACACAGTGACAGGTGACAGGCTCCCCGCAAACTCATAACCGAAAAATTAAAAACAGCCAATGGAGAATGGAGAATTCAGTGACATGTCTGAAAAAAATATACTCACAAAGATCTAGGTACCGGTATATACATCAATTGTAAACGGATCCAATTCGAATTATATTGACTACAGAGTACTGTAGGTAGAACCATATCCAGGCATGAAAGAACGCCCATCGAAATTAAAAACTCAGATTGCTGCAATGACGATGTTCGACCTCGTCGTTGGTATTAGTCTACAGCCACTCGGCATGATTCATTCAGACAGACAGCAGAAGCCCACCGATTCGGCAGTGAAATCCAGCTGGATTGTAGAGTTCCAGACTGGCGCATTGTAGGAGGCCGTCTTTGTAGCGATGGCCCCAAAGAAAACACGCCATTAATGGTGCAAATAGGCTGGGTGCTACTGTATTATATTAATGTTGTTCCACCACTTGGATACATTCATTCTTAGTCCTAGGAGTTCATACCAATCTATTGAATTTGGTTAGATTCGTCTTGTGCTAACCTGACACCGTGGATTCCAAACGCCGGGTTTCTGGTATATGAGTTCATACCAATCTATTGAATTTGGTTAGATTCGTCTTGTGCTAACCTGACACCGTGGATTCCAAACGCCGGGTTTCTGGTATATATCTATATATCTATAGTAGCATAGGACTAACACTATTCTACTGATTTTTGGGTCACCAGACCACTACTACCCTCACCTGGTATTTATATATCTATAGTAGCATAATACTATTCTATTGATTTTTGGGTCACCAAACCACTACTACCACCACCTCCATCATTGCCTCGCTCGCTTAGGACGAAGACCCCCTTCGACTAGATCGTGTCGGTTGACTTCTCTTTGATGAAGAAGTGGACGAAGAAGACATAATTTCTTTTGTTGCAGCAACTGCTGCTGCTCGAGCAGGTCGACTTCTGGTTGGTGGAGTAGAAGATGTATCATCTTTGCTTGCTGCTGCTGTTGCTGCTCGAGAAGGAGGTTGACTTTTGGTTGAGGACGATGATGAACCCGAAGAAGAGGATGATGCAGTACTGGTAGATCGAGTCGGTTTCTGTGGTTTTGGTAATTTCTGCGGTTTCTGCGATGATGACGAAGTGCTGGACGATGAAGAGGAGGCATTTTTGCCATCTCCTCCTCCACCAACACCTGAACCACCATTGTCTCCACGATTCAATTTGTTCAAAAATTTGAGAGCACTCTTTGGAGGTGCCTCTGAGGTAGTCGTTGCTGTTGATTTACCTCCAGTATGGCTAGTGTTGTTGTTGCTGTTCAATCTTGCCTTTTTGGCCAATGGAGAATCACTGGAAATGGCATCATTCAGGTTGCGGCGACCGTGTGGGACTAGGGATTTCTTGCTTCTCATAATACCATGTTTCGCACTGATGGTACCACTATTGCCTCCCGCTCCTGCAGTCGAAAGCAGTGACTTTTTGCGCATTTGAAGAGAATGGCCCGCACTGAGTGCATTTGGATTATTGCTGCCAGCACCAGCAGCACCACCACCACCACCAAGCTTGAGAGTTCCATTGTTGAGTGCCAAATTCGGCAAACGGGGTTGGTGCTTTTGGATCGTGGCGAAATCAGCCCGGCACTTGTGATACATGGCGAGTAGTTCATCAGCGGAAGCCTTGATATCCTTATTATCATCATCCTCCCCTTCCACTTCAGGTTGAAGCAAGATTTCACAAGCTCGAGTCATAGTGCTGGCATTCATGGATCGTACTGCATCCAGGTATTCTGGAGGAAGGGTGCTTCGGTTTATATGCAGAGTGCTATTAGACATTGTATTGGTGGCAACGGATGGTACCTGGTACTACGGTACTGTCGCAAAAGGAACGGTGGAATCGCCTTCTGATTATTCTGAATATAGATATTAATTATATCCTGGCATCATCATCGCATGTTTTTTTATTTGCTGATGATTTTTGCATGTGTTAGTCGTGTTAGTCGGATTGATCCTATTTTGGTTTTACCGATATTCTCCATTCTCCAATGGATTTTGTTTTGAATTTTCAGGTTCAGGCAGGCAGGTTATCAGCTCAGAGCTCCGGAAATTTGGACGTTGCAGGTTGCAGGTTCCGATGATGTTTGTTTGCGCAACTCCGCCGAATTTTTGACAATGGTGCGAATACATGGGAATACATGGGGAAACATGCTGAAGATGAGATTGAAAACAACAATCAAACAGATATATAAGATGGAGGATTTGTGGTAACGAAAGCCAAAGATGACAGAAAGGACGAGCTGCTGGAACGGAGTACATACAACTATGATGATGAAATGCACGAGTCAGACAAGGAGACAACTGTTCTATCTCTTGCTGGTCCATGGCCCAATGCTAAAGTTATGTTTCCTCGTCAGATATATGAAGTAATGATAGTGCTTGTTTTGGTATTGTATTTCTGCCATATGAAGATAGTTTCATAATGCATAACGTTCTGACAGTCCTTCATTTTAAAAAATTCACCTCAGATGCATCGTGTAGTCCTAACATGCCATGCAAGTCATTCATTTCGTTTCCATGCAAGAACTTTACAATTCATTGAGTTAGTGTCAAGTAACTCGTATTTGCCTTGAGAATGATGTGCTTCGTCCTTCAGAGTAGCAAATATTTTTTCGCACCTCAGGTGATTCAGAATTGCTTCAGAATATGAAGAAGTCTGAATGTGAGTGGAACATCAATCGTACTGTAGCGTCCCGGTATGCATGTGAGACGCAAGGAAGAGTTGAGGGAAAGGTGCATTGGTATGGCAGTTAATAAGTGAGCAAAAGCAGCTGATCAGGACACCTTCAAATCATTGAACTTCTTGGCAGTTCAAAGCAACTGGAAATCTAACGCTAAATTAGAAAGAAGATGAATAGATGTGTAGTTGTTCCGGAACCTAATTTACAGTGTACTGCTTTGTACTGCTTGGTTGTCAAGCTCTTAGCAAACGTTATCGACATTGGACTGACAGATAGATAAATGAATAAGTGGAAGGAGTGATGCTCGTTTTCATCAACCAAAAACAGATGAAAATTACATCAAACGCCTCGCGCTTATTGCAAGTGAGTCAAATAACGTCTGGAAGACTTGGAAGAGGCAGAAGAAGCGGAAAGCTTAGATCCCTTGGAAGCAGATGGTGTCTTGGCCTTCTTGGCGGCCTTGGGTGCCTTTCCGGCAGCCATCACAGGGGCAGCAACTGGGGTCATGACAGGAACCATAACGGGAACCATGACAGGGACGGCAACTGGGACAGCAACTGGAACGGCAGATCCAGAGGCAGCTGGGGCAACGGATTGTCCGAAGGCGACAGAGACAAGGGCGACGAAGATAAGAACAGACTTGAACATGTTGATAGTTGTTGGTGTTGTTGTTGATTAGTTTCGAAGGCGAAATGGAATTGTGAGCTTGACAAGAGGAAACTGCCGGTTGTGAATTCCCGAGGTTTCGTCACGCCCTCCCTGACAAGTCGAGAGTTTTCGCGCCTTGCTGGCGTGCTTCAGATACTATTACTTAGGGGCTGTTCACACACAAAACTCTATTTGTGACCATTCGTATCCGTTCATGATTCAAACGCAATCCAACGGATGCGACCATCCGTTCAAATCAATGATGGTGCGTAAAATTTTGCATAAGATAGTACATGTGTATAGAAGACTCCATAACAGACTGGCTTGCGATTTGGTTATTCGGTTAAATTTTTTACGGGAGTGGACAAAAATTTGGAGACGACTCCTTGCTCGATGCGTGTATAGAAACACTTAATGATCTACAATCTATGACAGACACACTCCCATTCCATTGCGAGTCAGAACGCCGTTGATTCAGCCCGCGAGCTCTGCATGCTTGAATATGTATTGGTACGTAGGTAACCACATACTACTCTCATCGATGACGTCACAGTCTCGGAGTAGTCAACGGACTCTCATTCGTTTGGCAATCTTGTTGGCGCCCAACCGTCATCGTCTTCGATCGATCGAGTCAGTCAGTCAGTCAGCCAGGCAGTCAGCCAGTAAATAAAGTCAGTCTGAAATTTGCATCTTGCTTCTGACGTTTGGTGTTCCCGGAAACTCCGTCCGACCGGAATGGGGGCGTTTTCACGATCCGATGTGGAGATTGGCGATGGGTGGAAATTTACGATATCACGTGTATACCGTACCTACCGGTATATTATACCTTTTTTCTATCCGGTAGTCCTACCGGTACGTGTAAATACGTATAAAAAATAAAATAAAATAAAATAAAATTGAATGGATGGATGGATCGATTACATCAGAGCTTATTGAGTCTACTACCACTACAGTTGCAATCTTCCTTCAATTCTGACTTTGATGATGAACATGATGATGACGAACATGATGGTGATGATGAAGAGAGTTGGTACGATACAAAGCTACTTCAGAGAGAACTGAATCGCTCCTTAGAAGAACGGCTCATCACAGAAGAATTGGTGACAGCGGCGACATTATCACTTCAGCAGAAAAACGAGATTACACGACTAAGTGTGGACGAGTTTCTGGTTGGGAGGAAGCTTGGTGAAGGAAGATTTGGAGTCATCCACGAGCTGCTGCTTTTAGAGCAATCGAGGTTGGAGTTGAGGAAAGACGATGACGATGACGATGGTGCGAAATGGAGGCAAGAACAGCTGATGTCACCATCGTCGTTCCGTCATCACGAAAACGGTTATGCTGTCAAGCGTACACACAAGCTACCAACACTCAGGGATAGAAGACGAATGACTCGAACAGAGAAAAGCTCAAGGCGGAGGCAGAGGCTTCAGAATCTAGTAGACTTTGAATCCGAGCTACGCATTCTGAGTTCGGTCCATCATCCCAACGTTATTAGGACGTATGGGACAATATTGGTGCAAGATCATCCTCAGGACGGTTCTACCACCAAAATGATGGTCATGGAGCGATTGCAGGATACTTTGGAACAACGGTTGCAGACTTGGCGACGGTCTCAACTGCGGCAATCTTATCACCCTCATCATCATCATCATCATCATAATCATCATTCTGGAGTACCATTCGAAGATTTAGACTTGCCAGTCAATCCAAAAAGACTGGAGCTGGCTCTGGATATTTCTTCCGCTTTGGACTATCTGCATGGACAAAAAATACTGCACCGTGATATCAAACCATCCAATATCGCTTTCGATCGGGTAAGTGCAGATGCATCAGTTCTTGCTTGTTGCTTCTTCACGTCAGACGTGGGACATCTAATCCTTCCTCTTCTCTTTTTGTTCTCATAGAATGGAAATATCAAGCTATTTGATTTTGGATTGTCACGGGGGCTGCATGTTTTGACGACCACAAGGGGTATATATGGCTCATCGTCGTCGCCACTTTGGAAGTATACAGCTTATGTCGGTTCACCTCGCTACATGGCTCCTGAAGTCGCGCTGGGTTTGCCCTACAATGAACTGTGCGATGTCTATTCGTTTTCCTTGCTACTTTGGGAACTGATATCATTGCAAAAGCCCTTTGAACATTTGAGTCCAGAGTCCATGGGCGAAACTGTCTGGGACAATGCTTTTTTTCCGGAACGACCTCGGATCCAAACCACCACGTGGCCATTGTCCATTCAAGACTTGCTGCAAAAAGGATGGAGTCCAGTTCCGTCCAAACGTCCGCCTATGAATACCGTTGTTCTCCAATTGGGAAATGCATATTCCTGGATGCAACATGGTGATGATAATGCTGATTTGGAGGAACAAGAAGAATCCAAATTGGATTATTGGCAGTGAAGAGTGGGTCATCGCATACATCATCTGCATGCCTTGATGCATCATTATCATCACCGCTGTCACCACCTGACATGATGTCTGTCGGCAAACCTTTGTCGAAATCCCGTCACGTGAAAATGTACCGTCTGAAGTAGTAGTCTGTGCTAGTGGTAGCTGGCTACTGCTCCTGTTTTATGTTAGGGGCGGCTCGGCTCCTTCCTCCTACTGTGAACTCCTCTTTGTTGAATTTTGTATACGTCCTCTCGTCGTCTCTGAATGTCATGTTAAACGTCATGTTGAATGTTGTGTATAATGTTTTTACAACTTTTAAAAAAATGTATATTTATTACTATGGTATCCTGTATAACGTGATCAGTATTGGAAGCACTACAGCGGTAGATGATGATCTCGCTTGCAGTTTGAGTTGATGATTGGAAATAATGACTGAAATTGAAAATGGCACTG